>NDGM011180533.1:0-10628 GCA_002564305.1 Octomys mimax | reverse complement strand
CTACAAAAAGATAGGAAATAAAGGGGAAAAGATGCCAAATAAGGAAGGAACATAAGGGGCTGATGAGATAGCTCAACAGACTAAAACACCTGCTTAAGCAACCTTAGGCAAGCACAGGCACTGCGGTTCAATCCCTGGCCCCACATGCCATGTTAGCCCCACCCCCACGTAGGGCTGAGCTGGCCAGAGTGCAGGTGTATGCCTGTAATCCCAGTGCTATGGCCAGAGTACAGGTGTATGCCTGTAATCCCAGTGCTATGGAGGCTGAAAGTAGGAGGGTCACCACAAGTCTGAGCCACATAGTAAGACCCTGCAACAATCAAATATATATATTTAGAAGTTTTTTTTTTTAAAAAAAGGAACATAAGACTCACATGTATACGTCTCTTTGGAAATGTAAGTGTATGTGTGTGCATAAAAAATGAAAACCTTTAAAAAATGAAGACTGCATCATAGTGACTTAGTCATCTTATGAAAGATTAAATGATTTAGTTATTTGCATCTTCCATCTTTTTGATCATTCCAAAAATTTAATTCAGCATTATAAAGTGTATTATTTGCTTCTAAGACATAAGTGAACTGTTCCTTTTTTCTTGTCCTTCTACTTACATTTTTTTTTTTTTTTAGCATTTTCACTTAAATGTTTTGTCTTTAAAATGTCCTTTAAATGCTCATCACAAGTAGAATGACTTACTCTACCTTTCTTTGTTTAATTCTTTCTCGAGCACACACTGCCAACTGAGAACATGCCATCTGCTTGGTTGTCTCCTGTCCTCTGTGCTGGCATATGCACGCAGAGAGGCAAAGACTCGGTCTTCTGTTTACCGCTCTATCTGCAGTGCCAGGAGAGCTGCCTGGCAGGCAGTAGATGCCTAGTCAACACTGAAATGAATGTATGAATCAATATGTTTTCTATTTTGACTTCTCAATACTTGAGTTCATTTCACCAACTCTCACATTTATTTTGCACATGTTTAAACAAAGTCTACTATGCTTCAGATATGCATAAACACTGAACTAGAAATAAGAATAAACAAAGAAAGAAGACACGTTCCATTCCTCTCACGCAGCATATGTCCTCGTGGAAGAAGAGAAAGTTAGGGAGTATCCACAGATACGCCGGAGGTAAGCACTGTGTTAGTGTGCTGAGGAGGAACACCTCCATGCTAACTTGGCCTATTTGGGGATGCAGGATGTGGGGACGGGCTTCTGGAAAGTAGTAATTCCATAAAGGAAGCCACAGAGGCTGCAGAGGGGACAGCTCTGAGGACACTGAGGGCTGTAGGTTAAGGTGCCCAAGAGAATCCCACTCTCAGCTGGGCAGGCAGAGGTAGCTGTGTTGGGCACATGAGACAGTTCCAGGGCCAGCATGTGCTCACTGGTAAGGCTGCCCTTGGGCATGTCTACTGGAGCATCGCAACAGTTATGGCAAAGCTTTTGTCCTTTTGCTTCCCCCAAAATTAAGTTGGAGCAGAACAGGGTGAAAAAGCCAAGTACTAAATCCTGGGTGCCCATTCCAGTAGAGTTTACATGGTTAACTCTTTTGTTTAAATCAATTCTGGCCCTCTGCAGGTGGCTTTCTGCCATCATCTTTGCTTAAAGAAAATGAGACCCAAAGCCTAGAGGTAACACTACACTCCAAGAGCCCCACTTTTCAGATTTGCTGAGGAAGGGGCAGCCTGGACCCCCCTAGTACAATTGTTTCTCATCTCTGAGCAAGTGACAAGCTAAGAACACCTCTTCTTTCTACAGCAGTCCTGTCTACATTTCTTGTGTGAATTCTCATGGTGATTAGTTGTGAGGGCTTTTTGCTTAGTGTATTATTAATTCCCCTTTCCAGCGTTCCTAGGAATAGTAATGACACTTTCAGTAATCTCTGTGAATTAGGGTATTTCTGTGGCCTGTTTGGTCTTCACAAGAACCCTATGAGATCGTCACTCGTATTTATCCCCATTTTTCCAGATGGAAAAACTGACACTTGGAAAGATAAATAACTAAAACAAAGCCTTGTACCCAGAAAATGACAGAATCACATACCCTGACAGTACATTGGCTTTACCGATGTGCTAACCTACTTCTCATTAACCTGCAAGTTATGGGAACTTGAATTCCTGTCTCCTGCCAGATCTGCCTATCCCTGCAGAATTTCGTACCTTGGCCAGGTGCCTTTTGTGTGCCCCTTAGCCCCAGTCGCAGCATCACCTCACTGTGGAACACTGCTTGCTTTTTTTGGTGTGGCCTTCTGTAGGCTCAAGTTTAGCTACCACTGAGATGCCCTCATCTCTTCCCTGAGTGTAGGAATAGCATCCTCCTGCTGTACTTCTCCCAAAAGGAGGCCAGGATGATGTAGAGTTTAACACAAGTTGATTGAAGGATGGACTATGACAGGAAAAACTATCACACCAAGGCTTACACTAAGGTTTCTTTTGTTTTATTTCCAGAGATCGAACTCAATACCTTGCACTTGTCAGGCACCTGAGCTATCTTCCTGGCTACACCAAGTATTATCAGTGATTGCCTTCTGAATCCACAGGCTCAGGCCCCTTCACAGGAATCTCCTCCGGTTGGCCTCTTTTCTTGAACACCTTACCCCATTCTACTACTTGTCACTAGGTCTATTCTAAGGGAAGTATGCAGTATGTCAGCCAAATCAACGCAAGACCCAAATGAGTCATATTCAAGGCCTGCAGATACAAGGCAGTTTTCTTTATTTAATTCTAGGTCCCTCCTTCCACGTTCCTATTTTCCATCCCTATGATTAGCCTTTTGAAAGTGTAATTGATGTTTGAAAATCAGCTTCCTTCAACAAAACCCCAGCTCCCTCCATATGAATACAGTCTGATCTTGCCCTTTGGCCCTTAAAAGACATGTGAACCTGAAGTTACAAATCAAGATATTTATCAAAGTCTAGTCTAGCTTCTTTAGTGTTGAAAAATACCATGTGAGACCAAGGCAAACCAAAACAAGTCTTCTCCTCTAATGACTATGTTGACCAACCTTGCACAGGCTTTCTGTCATCTTTAGGGTCCACTCCAAGATCTGTGACCCAATGTTTGAAGGTAACGTAGCAACACCTCCAAAAGACAATGTCATACTAAGTAAGGCAGCCTAACCCAGTGGTTGTGAAAGACGTAATTCTTTGGAGGAAGTAAATCTATGTGTAGAGGTGCAACTCTGTCCACTCCCCACCTGCACCACTCTCAGTCTAGATAAACTGTTAACATTGTCATGCAGAGAAACTTAGCTCTTTGGAAATCCATTGACCCTCCTTAATCAGGAGGGTCATTGCCTAAGAATGAATCTGTCTCCTTCATCAAAGAAAATCCTTAGTATTTTTGAAATCATGATTCTATTTCAGCTTCTAATGTCCTCATCAGATTTATATAAAAACCTCACAATTCATTTTTTGGTTTGAAGATCAAGCTCAGAATGGCTTGGCTTTCTCTTTCCATCAACAGCCTGTGCAAGAAGGAAATTTCCACAGCTGATGACTTCAGAGTAGCAATAGCTAGCATAGCATGAAGCATTCTGCACATGCTCACGTTCTGCCTCATTTTCTAGCAAGGAGAATAAAACTCAGAAAGGTTAAAGGTTGCCCAGAGTCCCATAGCTAAGAGAACCATTATTTGAACTTGATCTCCCTAGCTCCAACCCTCTTCCCTGTGACCTGCACTAATCCTCATGTGAGAAAACAGAGCCCAGTCAGCAATGAGATCAACTACAGATCCCTTACTCCTTTGCAGCAGACCACTGGTATTCTGATAGTCTCCTAATGCAGATTGAGAAGGTAGCAACCTTCCATAGTGAATAAGACAAAGAAACACCAAAACCTCCTGCCAGCTGTGACCTGCAGCTCTCTTTTTTCTTCTACCTCTGCACTAAACCTGGAAGAGAATGCTGCTCTGTGAGTCATTCAATCCCCCACTGCCAAGGAGAATCACTATGTGGTCCTTGGGTTTGCTTCTTACCATTGTCATTTCTGTCAGTGCTAGGTTCTAGTTTATCTCCTGGGGCTAGCATGCATGCAAATGCCCCCTTCCCGTAACTCAGTATTCCCTTTACTTGTTTATCCTAGTCTGTTTTCTATCGCTAGTAACACAATATCATGGATTAAATTGTAAATAAAAGAAACTTATTTGGCTCACAGCCTTAGTCCAAGGTCAAAAGGCCACACACATTTAGTAATGACCTTCTTGCTGGCAGAGTACCGTGGCAATGCAGGGACATCATATGGCTAAGAGGCAGGGAACACGCAAGAGATCCAGTCAAACTGGCTATTATAGCAGGCCAACTCGTGAGATAACACATAGCCCATTAATGCATTAATCCATTAATCACATGAGTGGATTTGCCCATTCTTAAGGGCAGAGCCCTATTGTCTTAAAAGTCCCACCTGGTTCCACCTCTTAATATCTTATAATGGGGATTAAATTTCAACATGAGTTTGGAGGGGACAACCTGTATTCAAAATTGTAGCACCTGTTTTTCCATATCAAAAGAGTCTCTCTGATTGGAGGCTGGAAGTATATGTTGGGAGAAGGGATTGGTGTAAATCCCAAATCAGTGGAGGTTGTCAGTTGAGTTCATTTCTTTCTGTTCTTTCTCAACACAGTCCTGTCTTGTGCCTCTGAGCCCTCTCTAAGGGCTCTCTTTCCTTCTCAGTTTGTCAAATATCCAGCCTATTTGTTTTGGATACAAAGGCGGAGACTGACAACTCTGCTGCTCCTTAATCCAGGTCCACCAGCATTGTGTTTTGGTAGACACTGAATCTACGGTATTAGGGTAAATAAATATAAAGGCCCCTTTATTTAAATTCTTTTATACAAGATGTAGCTTTTATGGATCCAACTCTTGGGTTATCTCAGAGCACTGAATATTATTGAAAATATGGTAGAAAACCATTATTTGTGATATTAAAGAGAATGGAGTAAGCTAGAACTTGATGAGTCTGGCTCCAACCCTCTTCACTGCAAAAATGGCCACTGAACAGGAGATTAATAAATGTTTAATATATTTCATGTAGGCAAGATGAGTGGCCCGGGGAAATTACAAACCAGTGAGTATGACTTTTCTTACAGAGAGACACCATGGTATATTAATGAGTAGACAGTTCCTGCATTTTGAATCACCAGGCATAATCATTGGTTTTAAACGACCAGCTCACACCAAATGACATTGTCTTTTTGCACTTGATGATTTGACTTACAGAACAGGGAGAACTATGGGCATGGCCCTTCACGGCCTTTGTAAGCTAACCAATGAAGCTTTCCTTGAAATCTTAGTAGGTGAGATGAAGAAATATGAATTGACTGCTGGTAGATTATACAAATTTATAACTGACTGAGTAACTATATCCACAGAATATTGGTAGAATATTT
Organism: Octomys mimax; assembly: GCA_002564305.1. Lineage (NCBI taxonomy): Eukaryota > Metazoa > Chordata > Mammalia > Rodentia > Octodontidae > Octomys > Octomys mimax. The sequence goes on along the minus strand of NDGM011180533.1, from coordinate 5,250 downwards.
TTTAATCAGTAACTTAGACAAAAGTATCTATGCCAAATGGCAAGGGATAACTAAACATCTAGTTGACACAACTGTGATTCTATTTGATACCTGTGGACTGGAAGTTGAGCTACAACTAACAATAACAAAGTAAATGGGGATAGAGTAGAGTTTTTCATTCAGGTATACAAAAAGCAATAATATAAGTATACAGGAAGTGTAAGTGTGAGTTAGCAAATGCTTTACAGTAAATGGGAATGCCATTGGCTGCAGGTAACAAATAACCTGATTCAACACGGGAAAGGTGATTTAGCATCCCCTATAACAAGGAGACAAAGAACAGCTTCCAATATGACTGTTTTGCTTTTCTGATTTACTGTAAGACAAAGGTGCTCAAGTGGGGCAGTTTTGCCCCCAGGAGATACATGGCAATGTCTGTAGATATTTGATTGTCACTCTGGTGAGATAGGGGTTACACTTCTGACATTGAGTTGAGGCCAGGAATGTTACTAAATACCCTATAATATACAGAGCAGCTACTCCTACAAATAATTAATTTAATTGACCCCCATTTTCTAGCCTAAAATGTCAATAGTTTGAGACTAAGAAACACTGACTTAGAGTCATCCAGCTCTACCTTTGAAGGTGTAAGGATCTACCTTTCTCAAGTCAGAGGGGGAAGGGTGATATCTGAGCAAAATTGGAGTTTGTTAGGGAGAAAGGAAGAGATGTAGACTGAAGAGCCCACCCTCAAGATAGTCTACTCATTTTAAAAATATCTACTGTTTTGGTTGACTGTGAGCCAGGGTCAGTGCCAGCCCATAGGTCTTTGTATGAATTAGAAAAGTCACCCCCTTACTCAGACACTTTACTGCCATCTGCTGGAAAATTATTGAAAGAAACATAAAGCTACAATATGTTATAAATAGAGCCCCCTAGAGTTGTGCAGCATGTAAGCTCATAATAATTTATAGTATCTTTTCTATGACTCTAACATGCTTCAGCTTTGTAAAGCTCCTGTCAAAGAAGTAGCTTCATACTTTTACACACAACCGTATGTCCCAAATCAAAATCCCACTATATTCTACACTGATCAAATTGCCATTAGAATTCTTGATTCTATAATTGAATTTCATTGAAATAAAAGGAGGTGCATTGAAGGAGGAAAAGTCAAGAAGTCATAGTATATGAGAAATAGTTACGAACAAAAACACTAGGAGTGAGTCAGAGTTCTTTCCAGATACCCATCTGTATGTTACGACTGAATCTGTGATTCTCTAATGAACCAAATTGAGTCCAGTGAGGGGGACCACATAGACATATGAGATCAGAGGGCTCGAAGTATTCCTTGCTGGTCACTTAATCAACTCCATTTAACAGAGCTTTCTTCCTAAATGGCTTCTTGCCAGTGCATCTTCAGTGAAGGGACAATATAGCCACCTTCAGATAACCCTAATATGTTTTTAATTACTCCTTTAACTTCATCATTCCTTCTCTTATTGGCTTTCTTATGATCGGTAGGTTTCAGAGTCAGAGTTTTTCTGCATAAGGAAGAAAGTTTAGTAGCCAGAGTTTCCACCCTGGCTCCCAATAGAAAAATGGATAATCATTTTTTCAGGAGTCAGATCCTCCATTGACAAAATGAAAGGGTTACACCTGGAAACTTGCCAAGTTCTCTTTGACTAGGAAGGCGGAGTGTGGCCTATGGGCTACAAAATTAAAAGTGGAAGGGTGCTGCCAGGTTTCTTCTCTGAATTCTTCACCTTCCTTGGACACGTGTGTTTGCTTTGGTGTTTGAATTTACTGCAGTGAATCTAGCCAGTCCCCAACTCATGAATCTTCTAGTTGTTTCCAAGTGTTCATCACAACCATACTACAGTATCTTTATACATCCCTTTGAGGCATATATGTAAATAGTTTTACAGATTAAGTTCCCAGGGATAAAATTCCTGAGTGAAAGGAATAAACATTGCAAACTTAATCCTCCTGAATGATTTGTACCCACTTATACTCGTCCGCATATCAACACGGGACAATCATTTCTGTCAAGCTGGTAAGTATGTATGTAGATCTGAAATTACTTTATTAGTAATGAGACTGAGAAGCTTATGTTTATTGGTTTGTATGAATTATTATTCATAACCTTTGCCCATTTTATTGAACTGTCACTATCTTGTAAATGTTATTTCTATTTTATGAATATTAATGTTATATATAATATTGTTTCCAGATATTTGTATTTACTTTTTAGGTGATATAATTATTTATCTAGACAGGTTATCAATGAAATAAAATTTAATAAAATCTGACAATGTTTTATTTTATAATTTTTATAACTTTTAGGTCTTAAATTATGCCTAGATAAGTGTTTCAAATACAAAGAGTGTGCAAATAATCCCTAATACTTTTATAGTTGATGTTTCATACTTGGTTATTTGCTCTTAATTTTTTGTATGGTATCAAGCAATTGCAGACATTATTTTTCAAAACTGTATTTAAATAATATTCCAAGCCCACTTATTTTTAATTCTCCCCTCACTAGCAAGATTGTCACTTTTCACATACTTAGTTCCCATGTGTTTGTTCCCTCATCCACTTTATATTCTTCATTCTCTTTCACGAACTGACTTTCTCTTTCTCTACCACTGTCATACAATTTCCATTGCTATGGCTTTATAGTATTTATGGCAGTTCATAGAAGAAATTTCCTTTTAATCTTTTTTTCCCCACAAAATGAGAATCATTTTGCCATGTTAGAATGTCTAAACTCCATTGCACTTTTTACTGGAATTAAATGAACAAAGAAATTCAGGAAGAACTGATATTTTTACCTGGTTAAATTTACCCATTCAAGAACTCATCATGGTATTTTCACATTTTTATTTTCATCTTTATTTAGTAATTCAAATATTCTATATCCTTTGAGGAAATTATATAATGCTTTGTCATATATTTCTTGTTAAATTTGTTACTAGTTTTGTAGTGAAGCATGTTTTAAAATGATATTTGAAATATTTTAATTTTCTAAGCTTTATTGTCAGTCTATAAGAAATCTATTGCTTTTGAGGGGTTTGTGTAACTTTATTCTGGCTGCCTCATAGGATGCAGTGATTAATTCTCTTGGATATTTTAATTACTTGCATCAGCCACAATAATGAATAATGACAATTTTTCCATTTGTGGTATGTGTTTCTCTATTTGATTCCTCAATTGTTTCAGCTAGAACCTTTAAAATAATAATTTATACAGTGATGATGGTCATCTTTGCCTTACTCTTGATTTTAGTGGCTTTTTCTAAAACAATTTCACCACTGAGGATATTGGGCACTTATTGTATAATTTTATCAAATTAATGAACCCAATTTTCCTACATATTCTTTTATCAAGGATAGAATTTGAATTTTCCCAAATAATATTTGAGTATCTCTTGCGATGAACATAATTTTTCCTTAACCTCTTAATATAAGTTAATGGATTTCTTTCTTTCCTCCTCTTCTTCCTCCTCTTCTTTTTCTTTTTCTGTCTTTTTTGCAATGCTAGGAATGGAATCTAGGGCCTTGAGCATTCTAGGCTAGCAATCTACCTATGAACCCATCTCAGAATAATTTATTTAGAATTTTTATATTCCATAAATTGGCCTATATTTTGGTCCTGATTTTAGTATCAGGGTTAAATGAGTCTCATAAAATTATTAACAGAGAACTTTAGCTCTCAGGACAGATAAATATTTGCGCTTTGGAAATATGATAGAACTTGGTTGTAAACCTGTGCGGCCCGAGGCCTTTAAGGTGTTAAATATTTTATTGTTTTTACATTTTCTGTTGTGAACTCTTTAGGCTGCTGCCTTCTCTCAAGACAATTTAGCCATCTATGTTAGTCACGAAAAGTGTTCATTTTGGGCTGGGGATATAGTTCATAGGCATGGCAACTGCCTGGCAAGTGTAAGACCCTGAGTTCAATTCCTGGTGCAAAAAAAGTGCTAATTTCATTTAAAATTTCAAGTTTACTGACCTAAATCTACAGGTGATACTAAATTTTTAAAAAAATTCTCCTTCATGTCAGTTATATCAACTTTCTTACATACCAAATTATATATTTGTATTCTTTTTTAATTTTTTTCCTTGCCAGTCTTGAAAGTCTCAAACTCCACAAATGCCCAGATCTTAACTACCTCATCCATCGTGGCATTTTCAGGGGCTCTGTGCAGGGGCTGGGCATATATTAAGCAGGCCTTGTTGACTGACATGGTAAGTCAAGAAAGCCTTATTTAGATTTTTCTATATCAATTCTATTTTTCTGCTAAGACTTCCATTTTCTAAAAAGAATATAGAACTTTGAAACTACTTGAGATTAAAAGAAACAAACAAACCAAAAAACCCAGCAAAACTTACAAAAAGGAAAAATTTTAAAAAAAATCTTAAGTAAAATCCAAAGATAAAATATGAGAAGTGTAATCAAATACAAAAGTAACAACAATAAGTATAACTAAGTTAAATTCTCGGAGGGAAAAGAATCTCAGACTGGTTATTTGTGGTCTGAGAAAGCCAGAGAATGGGCTTCTAGGCCAGGAGAATAGGGTGTGGAGAGGGCAGCAGTATGGAAGTGCATGGCCTACGGAGGCAGAGACAAAGGAGCTGGACCCTGAGTACCCTTGGAAGGTAGAAAGGAATGTGACTTGGGTCAGGGCGCAGAGAAACTGGCTGCTATAGCCCTTGTCATGCAGCATTAGTATGCAATGCCAGAGTCTGAATTTTGTTCTGCAAACTTGGGGAGTTGTGAAAAGGGGAATGAGGTAATAGAATTTGGTGTTTTAGAAATAACACTGGGATGGAAAGATGAGGGAGGGTGTGTGTGTGCTGGGAAGCCAACACAGGGAGGAGATGACCAGTGTATCATGGGCTGAAAGAACTGCTGTGGGGAGACTGAGAGGACATAGATTCCAGAGATTGAAATTATATTCTCTTGAACCTGGGGACCTATTGGATACAGGGGATAAAGCAGAAGGAAGAGTCAGGGATGAGTCAGAGGTTTCTGGTTTAGACAACTCAGAGGATTATGTTGCTATTCATCAAGATAGAGAATACAGAAGGAGAAGCAGGTTTGGGGGGAAAGAATGAGCTCAGGCTTGAAGTGATTGCTTTCTAAGATGCCTGCAAAAAAAAAAAAATGACTACATGTTGATGTCAACATGTTGGGACAATAATTGGGTCTGGGTCTCAAGAAGATACATCAGGGTGTCATTAGTGTGCGTGTGTGTGTGTGTGTGTGTGT
>NDGM011180531.1:0-10885 GCA_002564305.1 Octomys mimax | reverse complement strand
ATATATATATATATATATATATATATATATATATATATATATATAATTTGCCTTGTGACACACTTTTTAGCTCTGAAATTATCAATGGCTTGTTTTTTTTAATTTCTATGTGATTGTAGATTTTTTACTATTTCTGTATTACAGATGTTTTTTATTTGCTTCACTTCTGGCCTCAAAATATATTCTGCATATTTTCACTTCTTTTAAGTTTGTATAGGTTTGTTTCATGATATATGATGCCATTTGTCCTGTTGAATAATAATCTCTTATAAAGTAATATATTTTGCTGCTCTTTACTGTGTGATAAATATCACCCTCACTGAGGAGCATTAGCATGTGGCCTATAGATTACACTGCTATTATTTTGTTAGATTTGACTTTGTACTGTAGTTGTGCAATGCACCACTGTTGGGGTAAATCAGGTTAAAGTCACCCAAGTCTACCTGGAGCTATTTTTTTCCCACCTATAACAAATTTTGATGTACAAAACTAAGAAAAAGCAGGTAGAGATTGTTTTATGTGAAATTAGGAGAAATTATCATATATAAAAAATGTATAAAATGTAGCCACAGTACTATCAAACAAAATAGTGATTTTATCTAGAATTACTAGTAATTCATAAATTGTGATTTAACTTTACACAAATCCTGACATATAATTAGCATGATGCATTCTTTGCTCATGAGAGCACCAAGTTGTCCTTGTTCATAGACACTGTGCACGCGTATCTCAACCCAATGCCTTGAAATATCTTAGCACTGTTCAGCTACACTTCATCTTTATGGCTGATAATCCATGAAATCTAGCTCACTGAATGTGGAATGCAGAGACAAAAGCTTAGAAATTGAGTCAATTTTATGTAAAAATTTATGTTTTAAAATTATTTTAATTTTTATGAAAAAAGGTAAAACAATTTCAAATCAAAATAGGAAAATAACAATAGTTAATATATTACATGTTATTATTTTCAAAGTGATTACTGAGGGTACAAGAGATGGGCATAAAAATTTCTCCACTCCTTAATAGCAGAAACCTTTTTTAATGCACTAAGAGATGCTAACAGAATAAGTGACATTCATTGTTTTCCCTGTTTCTTACTCTCCTTTCTCCTGTTACTCTTTCTAGTTCCTTGTCCTTTTTGAACAACTCCTTCCCATTGCACCACATATTTTAGTTTTTAAACTGATACACTTGTGAGGAAGGGAGGAAAGTATAAAATACCACCACAATCCCCCAAATAGCCATATTTTTAAATATAAATATGCCCTATATTTGATGACAGTGTTTCATAGAGAGATGGTTTATGTGTAGATTTAATCACTTTGATGTCTTCAGTAAATGCATAAGGAAGAATAAAGCAGCACATGATGTATATGTTTCTATCTCATTCCTGAAAAATCGATTTTGAGTAGCTTTTATTTTCCTTTGAAAGATAATCATTAATTGAAATTTAACATGAGAAAACAATATAAAGAGAATAAAAATGTCATTTTTTTCTCTTTCACACTGAATACACTCATTTGTGCACACATATAGACACACACATGTTGACTTTAAAATGGAGCTACTTTAATTCCTTTTTTAACGATATTAAAGACTTCTCTTCATACAAAATAAGGAAAGAAATAATATAGGAAAAATTAATTGATTCTATGTTGTGGAACAAATTTGCAACTTCCAACTAAATGTTGAAGGCAACAGAAAGCAAAGCAGATATTCTGGGAATTGTTGTTGTTGTTGTTGCTACTTTGTAGAGAGCTGCTTTCAAGATGTGATTCACCTCTCTCACTAGGTCTCATCATCATTTCTAATTCTTTTTTATTTTTTCAGACCGAGTATTGAACTCAGGCCCCTGCTCTTGCCAGGGAAGTGCTTATTGCACTGAGCCATCTCCCCAGCCCTATCATTTCTAATTCTAGGTATATTTCAAGTAGCTTTCAAGTAGGTATTTCAAATACCACATACTCAGAGGTCCTAATTGGAGGTATAAAAAGGCCAAAGTTTTTCTGATGTCTAAGAAAATGAAAGCCCCTGTATTTAAATGTCTATTAGCATAATGTTAGGTATATCTATTTTCTATGAACCGGACAGTGGTAACAGAACAGGAAATGAACCACTATCCAACATAGCCAGAGTGAGATAACATAAAAAGTAGTGTACATGAGAACAGGATAATAAGAAAATAGGACCAGAATAGAGTTGAACAGGAAAATATCCAGTAATTCTAAATAGTATCAATGCGAGGAACTAATTTCAAACATTGCCATGCCCCAGTTTCATCAAGCCACAGACCAAAAGAAAATAGTCATTGTCTCCAATTTTAATTTCTCTATTCCCTCACATGAATTCCACTGGCCTTGACATTAGATAATAACCTCGATAAGTCACATCAGAGAATGAAGGAGAGTCAACTAGCCTTGATTCTAGCCCTAGATTCTCTGCAGATATTTTTTTCCATATTTGTGGCTAGAAGAAAAAGTCTTGTCTTTTGATGTAGACTAAAATTTTGTATTATATCTTGTAGAATTTCTAATTGACTGTGTGCCTTGAGATTTTCAAATGACTATAGGATTGCTTATTATATAAAAGGAATTGAAATGGTATCGGTACCAATGATGATTGCCTGGATTTTATTAGAGCACTGAAGAAGGTTATCACAACTATTGGTAGATAATAATTAGAAGTATAAAACCTATACATATTTTCATTGTGAATCATTTTTGCTCATCATACAGGATTTTTATTCACATAAACATGGACATCTGTTTTTCCTTAAGAAAGGCATGTAGTCCTATAATCTCTTAAATGAAACAGTATTTTATAGATTTAAGCTATTATCCCAAACTATGGAGTTAATAATCAATATTGATTATTATTGATTGATAACCCCCATTTTTGCGTATTTTTTGTGTGGCTTGAAAAAGGAAATTTAAAAACTAAGTTGACTTGTTTGTTTGATTGTGTTTATTAAAAAGGTTTTGTCTATATTTCCTATGTTGCTGAAGTACACCTTGAACTTGTGATTCTCCTACCTTAGAATTTTTTAAAGGTTGGGGTTACAAGCATGCTACTGCACAATTGTTATGGCTTGTGTCTAGATATCTCCCCAAAGCCTCGTGTTCTCATGGGACAGGCTTCTAGAGTTTGTGATCACTTCATGATACAATGCTGAAATTATGGGTGTGAGTTCTGCTGGGATTATGGATGCGAGGGATACACCCACCTTGAGGCAGATAGCCTGAATATAAAGAAGGGAGAAAGACTTTCTCTATGCCACTGCTCCTTCTTTTTTCCTCTTGCTCTTTTCCTGTTTCCACCATCATCAACTGTTACCCTATACCATGTACCACTCTGCCTTGCAGCCAGCTGAGAATGGACTGAAACTCCACAAACTGGATAAAATGAACCTTTCGTTCCTTAATTTGTGGTGTCAGGTATTTTGTCCCAGCAATGAGAGAAAAGTAACCAACCCAGAATTAGGTACCAGGAGTAGGATTATTACTGTGACCATACCTGATCATGTTGTTCAAGAGCCTTTTGGAATGGATTATGGGAAGAGATAAGAAAGGTTTGGATATGTTCCCTGAAAAACAAGTGCTGGAATACCTTCAAGTGTTCCGTATGGGAGATTCTGGTCAGAGCTCGGAAGACTAGAAGTCTAATAGTAATCCTATCAGTAAAAACCAGGCTCTGAAGGTCTCTACCAGGAAGAAGGACTGCACTGGATGTTGGACTCCAGGCAATGAGTGTTATGGCTTGTCAGAAAGTTTTACTTCATTTTATTTTTATCCTAAGACTTTGCCTGAAACTGAGATTAAGTGCAGTGGACTGATTAATATGGCAAAAGAAATTTCAAGGCGTTCAAATGTTGAGCCAGTGCCATGATTATTGCTTGGAGCTTTTAGTCAGATTTTTGTTGAATATCAAGATTAAAAAGCCCAGCAGGATGATTTAAAATGTTGTGAGTTTGGCCAGAAAAGAGTCACCAACAAAGCTGTGGACTGTAATGATAGAGCTGAGAAGGAACAGGAGAATAGAAAAGATGGCCTGAGAGCATCACAGGAAGCAGCTGATCTCTGGCCTTGGCAGCCTCAAAACTCCAAAAGTGAAAGACTTTGCCTGGAGGAGAAAGCCACAGAGTGTAGTATTCCAGAATGGTGGAAGTTAAACCAGATTCCACAATGGTGGCAGCAGAATCAGGTTCCAGAACGGCAGTGACTTTGAGAATTTATTCCTCAGAATCAGGTTTAGAGTACTCAGAAATTCAGACACTCCTTAAAAATGAATAATAAAAAGAAAAAAAGAAATCCAGACACTTGAATACTGCAGCCATAAATGAAGAAAACCTGACTACTGCTCCAGCTGGCAGCAGACTTTGGCATCATCCATGCGGCATTAACTTTTTTTGCTTGCAGAATGCAACCATTCTGCAGTTAAGAAGGCTTTTGTCTAGATTTCAGAAGGCCTGAGAAGCAAGGATTTGTTCCCCTGAGAGGGCAGTGTATGAAGCTGTGAATGAGAAGCCTTAAGTGCAGTGGAGTCCCCAGAAGTTTGGAAAAGGTGGATCACCTAAGACAAAATGCAAGAAGGGCACAAAGCAGGCCTAAGAGAGACCACAGGAGCTACCAACAAAATGCCATGGAAGTGGAGACATGGGGCTCACGATGCAACACAGATAGCTTTAGACATTGGTCATGCAACTATGGGACTTAATGCTTGCCCTACTGGACTTTGGACTTGCTTTGGTCCTAATATTTTGTGTTCTCTGTACCTTTCTGAATTCTAATGTTTTTCTCGTGCCATTGAATGTTGGAAGTGTTTAACTTTTCATTTCTACAGAGGATCACAGCTAAATTTGCCTTAAATCTTGAAGGATAGTTGGAACTTGGATTTTCAACAATGCTGAAACTATTAGAATTTTTGCAAATCTTAGAAATGGATTAAAATGCCTTCTGCATAAAAGAATGTACATGAGTCTGTGGGAGGTCAGGGAGGAATGTTTTGGTTTGTGTTTAGTTGTTTCCTCAAAGTCTCATGTAGTCATGGGGCAGGCTTCTAGAGTCTGTGATTAATTCATAATCCAGTGCTGAGATTATGGCTGATCGTTGCTGCCCACCCTGAGACAGATAGTCTGACTGCAATTTAATGAAGGGAGAGAGGCTTGCTCCCTGCCCCTGCTCCTCCCACTCTGCTCTTGCTGTTTTTATGTTTTCTACTGCCACCAACTGCTAGCATCTGCCATGCACGACTCTGCCTTGGAACCAGCTGAGAACATATGGAAACCTCCACAAACTTTGAGCTAAATAAACCTCTTCTTCCTTAATTTGTGATGTCAGGTATTTTGTTCCAACAATGAAAGAAAACTAACTGAGACACCAATAAAAAAGCAATTATTGATTTCTCAATCTACCTCATAAAAATACTGGTATTAAGTAATGAATCTATAAAAACAATCTGCAGTAAAATAACCCTAGAAATCTTTTTGAATGTAGTTCACAACTACATTAAAGAGTCATAGGGCTGGAGAGATAGCTTACCAGACTAAGCACCTGCTTACGTAAGTGCAGGGAATGAGGTTTGATCCCAGGCACCACATGCTGCATTGGCCCCACTCCTGGGAGCACTGAGCCAGTGACTGTGTCTGGGCCTGGTGGCACACACCTATAACCCCAGTGCTGGGGAGGCTGAAAACAGGAGGATCACTATGAGTCTGAGCTGTGTACTGAGACCTGTAGCAAATACAGAAATAAAAATAAATTAATAAATAAGTAATAAACAATCATAAAACTTATTTTGCAAAAACATGAAATTATTGTTCTATATGAAACAACTTATTTATCTTCAATAGACACATGTGTGTGACATATTTTTAAAAATCCTATTTTCCCTCTAGTGTTTGTCTCTCTCATGGGATGCTTGTTTTCCTATAAGCTCTCAATAATAGAGACAAAATGAAAGTTTGAAACTAAACATAATTGGCATAAATCCTTTCCTTTTATTAAGCGTGTATGCATGTGCAAGATAATTTCTTAATGTTTATACTTCCTTATTTATAAATTGGAAAATATACAATAGATTCTATGCATATCATATATTTTCAAGCATATAAAATCAATTTTAAAAAGTTTTTCTGTCTTCTTTTACTTTTGTTTTCTCTTCCACAGTTTTTTGTGGTACCAGCGATCAAACTTGGGATCTTACACTTACCAGACAGGCATTTATTCTGGGGAGCTATATCCCTAGCCCCTCTATCTTCTTTTATTCTACCCTACTTTCTATCTACTGCCATATTTTTCTATACATAAACTTGTAGTAGTCTTCCTTTCCCATAAAAGACAAAGTCTTTCAATTATCCCCAATTGCTTAATAGTTTTGTCTTATAGTTAAATTTGTAGAATAATCTTTGTATTAAATATGGTAGATTCTTTATTATTATTATGTTTCTTTTTTTTAAGTTGACATGGACAATTCTTTTTCTTTTCTTTTCTTTTTTGGTTGAGGGGCAGGCTCAGGATGACCTGAGGGCAGGTCTGGCAAGGCCTGAGGATCTAGGGATCAAACCACAGAATTGTGAGCCTGACTGCTTTGCTTAAGCAGGCACTTAAACAACTGAGCTAATGGGCAGGCCCCCTATGTTTCACGTTGATGGATCTCATTTTAACAAATTTTTAGCCAGTAGATTAAATTCATTAGAATTTTTCAGAAAAAAAAAACCCACTGCGAAGCTGAACTGTGACTATTTTAAATTAATGTATACATTGCAAATTGCCACTTATTTTATACATGTGTCGTGCAAGTGGGGACAGAGAGGACAAAGAAGCCCTAGGGAAAATATAATTCAATATTATTTCACACTCATTAACCACAGAAAACCAGATGTCATTTTCACTTCTGTAGAAAAATGACAAGAAAGCTGAATGATTACAAAAGTTTGATTAATGACTCATTTACAGTTAACTAAATGTTTTAAGTAATTTCAATCATGTTGCTGAAAATCTATTAGTCTATTTTACTACTTTAGCAAATAAAACATAATAAATACATTTTTGTAGTTTGTTTAACATAATAATAATTATATATTTAATTTATATATTATGCTTAGTATGAATAAGCTGGACAGTGGGTATTGTCTGCAATCCAAAGTTATTTTCCCTCCTTTTAGTTCTTTATGATTAAGCAATAATTTATTTCAGTTCTCAATAACTGGTTCATTTTAGCTAAAATTCTTTAAAATTTGCTGTTATTTTACCTTTTGAATAAAAGTATTTTTGTGATCTGTGTTATATGATTTATGAGAAAGAAAAATGAAAAACAAAATTTCTCCAATCTTCACTTTTCTTGGGCTTTTATTAATATGAGCATATATTCATACCAGAAAAATATAGCACATAACATTTGTGACTATGCGTACTAAGCATTTCTCTGCGAGATAGATTAACATTAAGTTCAATTTCCAAAATTGTAATTTCTATAACATAGCACTGTCATTTATAGTTCCACATGTTGAGCAGCCACACATTTACAACCTTTATGTTGCAAAGACTAAATATGAATCTATATTTAGATTCACAGCTGTTTGATTTTTTTTCAACAGATGCTTCAACTACTAACATGAGCTCTTAAGAATAGATGAACATGCCAAAATGTTTGCCTTTCATAGACAAAAAAAATAATATATTTTTAAAATTGTAACTTATTTCAGGACCAGCATGTATTGAGATCATTGCAATAGGATAAGACTGAATCACAAGCTGAGAAATCAAAACACTTCTTGGAAGGTCATTTGGAGGTGAGAGGGGCAGATGTATTGCAGACCTCCATCTTTCTTGAAAATAAATATTCATATTCTACTACTGTGGAGCATTTTGTTTTCCACTGATTTTCTCTTATTAAAGCAAAATATTTCATTCTGTCCATGCCTGACCCCATGATAAGCAGGCCTGGAGCCTTGCATGCACCTCTGGCCTTCTGTCAGATTGATTCTTGCAATCCTAGGGAAGTACTGAAGAGCAGGGCCTTGGGAATGAGGCAGACCTGATTCTGCTTCTGAGTCCCTGTTCACTTTCCAAATGGTAGATCATTCTCCACCTGTTCTGCCTGTCTGTCTTGCTTCCCTTGTGCAACACGTGATGGAATGATAATGGAACTTTGCTCAGAATTGTTTTGAGGATTCCACTACACGGGAATACATAGTATAACAAATATGTGAGGCTTCATTCCATAATGTTAAAATAGCCTTTATCACTTTATTTTTTTCTTATCATGAAACAGCTTTTATACATATTATAAATTAAACTATAAAAAGTTAAATAAAATGTGAGGCTCCTTTCCAATGTTGACTTTTCATCCAATTCTGGAAACCTCATTACCATGGACAAGTTATTTACAGAAGAACAGCAAATGTTGCTGTATAAATGTCTCATTTGTGCTGACATAGGAGGGTGTCATGCACATTTTCAGTAACCTGCTTTTGGATGTAGTAAGCTTAACAACCTTGTACTACAAAGTTGATGTAGTACTCTTCAGCATACAGACTGACTAATAATTTAATTAGTTCTTTACTAAATATTTCTGACTTCTATATTTTTATGTGACAGTTCAAGTTAATTATTAAATCTTTCAATTTATGAACACTTTAAGATGCAGTTGACATAAAATATGACAAATATATTTCTGATAACTGATTGCAGCAGGAAGGAATGTGGGTTTATTTAGTGCAATGAAATGATTACAGATAATCAAGGAAATTAGATTATCAGATTATCTATGAAATAGTGACTTCTTAATAATACAGCTCTACTAATAGAACAATTTCAATTCAAATATATAAAATAATACTTATGACATTTCAATTTTAGAAGACAAGTTTAACATATTTTTAAAAAAATTATTTGGCAATGATTATTTATTCTTGTCTTTTGATTATTGGTCTGCTTTTTCCTCTTGTTGATTTTAATTAATATTTAAATAATAAGCCATATTATCCTACTTCATAATTAGCAGCATGTTTCATTCTTTTTTCATCCTTCCTTTATTTTTTCTTGTTCTTATTTTTATTCTTATTATTGTAGTAGTGGGGATCAAACTCAGGACCTTGTGCTTGCCAGGCAGGCACTTATGCCCTGAGCTATCTCCCTGGTCATTCATCCCCTTTTTTAGAGTAACTTTGTAATGTATGATGTATACATTCATCACAGGGAATTCATCCATACATATACCACGTTTGCTCCTTTTCAGTTCTCTTTACAGTGCCCTCTTGCTCATTCTTCCTCCCTCATAAAATATCAATGTCTTTATTGGTATGTTTTACAGAGTTTTGGTCTTTTAAAAATATATATTTAGGGCCAGCAGGATAGCTCAGTGGACTAAGTGCCTGCTTTGGCAAGCGCAGGAACCAGGGTTTGCTTCCTGGTCCTGCATGCAACCCTGCTGATCCTGTCCCCGGGGTGTACTGAGCCAGAGAACTAGTTAGGGTGCACGTCTGTAATCACAGTGCTGAGGAAGCTGAAAACAGGAGGATCATGATAAGTCTGAGACTCTGTAGTGAGACCCTGTACCTAATACATAAATGGGAAAAAAAAACCTTAAAGTAACAGCACAAAAATATGCAAGGAAAATAATGTATTTACTATCACTTATTACTTATATTCTGTGTTTCCACTCATGTTTATCCTTTTCATCGTTTTCAAAAATAAGTTTGTTGAAGGATAAAGTTGTGCTCTAGTTCTATCTACAGCTGCACCTATCCATCTAGTTTCCTTCAGTCTAGTCATTTTCCCATATAACTGAGTGAACAATTTACTTTTTCAGCCTCATAGATTGTAATGCTAACATTTCTCCATTCTCTGTCTCCCAAAGGGCTCCTTTAGTCATAAATGGGGCTCTTCAGAGCTATCGGGATCCAACACATGTGCTCCTAAGACCAAGCATGTGCTACTGGGTTTGGTGCAAGCTGACATGCTAGGAGGAAATTGCCTTCACCCGTGTGTGAGTGCTGCCCACCCTAGAGGAAGGTGCCTGGACACAACACGAGGGACTGGGGCTGGTCACTGTTGGTCACTTGCCACTTGCTGCTCACCGCTTGTGCTGCCTTCTGCCCACCATGAGCCTTTTTTCTTCTGTCCTCCTTCCTCTGCCATGCGACCCTCTCTTGGCACCAGCTGACTGCACTGAAATTCACACAGACTCTGAGCCGAAGAAGCCTTTCCTCCTTAACTTGGGCATTTAAAAAATTTTTTATTTTGCTATTTTTTTTCTCATTAATGAGAAAGATAACTGTGCATGTGTGTGTGTGTGTGTGTGTGTATGTGTGTTTATTCTGTAATCTTTGTTTATTTTATTAATCTTTTTATTTTTACAGAATGACAAATTGACACATTCTTTTTTGCGCTTAAAACCCAGAGTTCTGCTCTAACTTTATTGATATTTTGCTGCCTAGAGTATTTTAGAGTAAGATATTGACTTGAGACAGATAGTTCACCACAATTTGTCTTTGTTTTTCATTACTTGTAAAGTGGAATAATAATAATAATAATAATAATAATAATAATAATAATAAACATGACAAGGGTCCTGCACTGAGTAACTGTTAACATAAATGCAGAAGATTTATGTATTTTGGTGTGCTTTCAAAAAATAAATGATTGCTTTTCTTATTTCTACTTTTAAAAAATACTTATGGAGCTGGGAAAACAGCTCAGTGGCATAACACCTGCACGGCAAGCACAAGGTCTTCAGTTTGATTCCTGGTACCACATGCCATGCTAGCTCCGGAACCAGGCATGGTGACTCATACCTACAATCCCAGAACTAGGGAGGCTGAGACAACAGGAGCATCAGTATGTGTCTGAACAAAGTAGTAAGATCCCATATTAAAAAAAAAAAA
>NDGM011180527.1:0-11262 GCA_002564305.1 Octomys mimax | reverse complement strand
ACAGTAATAATCATGAAGTTACGTCTGATACCTGATGCAGTATTAGAGCTGTAGGTTTTTGACAAGGATCCTCTTAGCACACAACATAATCCAGAGGAAATGGAGAAAATACTTTAGCTAGAGGCCTGTATACCCTGGAACTAAATACGTAATCCTAAAAGTTGATTTAAATTCAAAACAAAAAGAAAAATAAAATTATTATGTCATCCTACAAATGTACCCATTGTGCAGAAGTGGAGGGAGTCCTAATGCATGTGACACTGGAGCTGTCACTTGTAGGTGACATGGTCATGCAGTAAAGTGTGTAACTGAGATTTACCCTGTACATCAGCAAGTTGTCCTGATCATTTTTCCAAGTACACCTTGTAGGGAGAACGAGAAAGAAGGAAAGAAAGGTGGGGGACCAGGACAGTAGAGAGGGCGAGGTGTAGAAGCAAGCACAAAGACAGCTCAGCGTCGTGGAAATAGGGGTGATCAGTTGCTCATGGGGAACCCCTGACCTTATGCACGCTGGCTACAGTGTGCCATGGTGGGAGTGAAGACCCCGTTTCCTTGGGGCACCCAGCCACAGGGACATTCAAGAGTAAGCCCTTGGATGGCGAGACTATTACCTAAGGATTCCTCTCCACACCAATTCCTGAGAAAGGCTTGCCAAAGCAGTAACAGGCATGCTGCTGGGGTTTGTTGGTTTGTAGTAAATAAGGTTCCTCCCTTCGCCTTCTGATCTACTCATCTCTATGTCCACAGAATGGTGCTCAGCATGGCCGGGATCCCAGGGCTCCTCTTCTTCCTTCTCCTCCTGCTCTGTGTTTTTGGGTACGTGAGTCCCTACGAAGCCTCCTGGAAGCCCACGTGGCCTGCTTACCGCCTCCCTGTTGTCCTGCCCCAGTCTACCCTCAACTTAGCTAAGCCAGACTTCGGGGCAAAAGCCAAACTGGAAGTGTCCTCCTCGTGTGGACCTCAGTGTCACAAAGGAACCCCACTGCCTACTTACGAAGAGGCCAAGCAGTACCTGTCTTACGAGACACTCTACGCCAATGGCAGCCGCACGGAGACTCGTGTGGGCATTTACATCGTCAGCAGTGCTAGATCTGGCGCCCAGCGCCGTGACTCGGGGCTGTCGAGATCGTCTCGGAGGAAGCGGCAGATCTATGGCTATGACAGCAGGTTCAGCATTTTTGGGAAGGACTTCCTGCTCAACTATCCTTTCTCAACCTCGGTGAAGCTGTCCACAGGCTGCACTGGCACACTGGTGGCAGAGAAACACGTCCTTACAGCTGCCCACTGCATACACGATGGGAAAACCTATGTGAAAGGAACACAGAAACTTCGAGTGGGCTTCCTGAAGCCCAAGTTTAAAGACAGTGGTCAAGAGACCAACAGCTCGAACTCAGCTACCCCAGAGAAGATGAAATTTCAGTGGATCCGGGTAAAACGCACCCACGTGCCCAAGGGTTGGATCAAGGGCAATGCCAATGATATTGGCATGGATTATGACTATGCCCTCCTGGAATTGAAAAAGCCCCACAAGAGAAAGTTCATGAATATTGGGGTGA
Source organism: Octomys mimax (assembly GCA_002564305.1). Lineage (NCBI taxonomy): Eukaryota > Metazoa > Chordata > Mammalia > Rodentia > Octodontidae > Octomys > Octomys mimax. The sequence goes on along the minus strand of NDGM011180527.1, from coordinate 9,706 downwards.
GCCCTCCTGCTAAACAGCTACCAGGGGGCAGAATCCACTTCTCTGGCTATGACAATGACCGCCCGGGGAACTTGGTGTACCGTTTCTGTGATGTCAAAGATGAGACCTATGACCTGCTTTACCAGCAGTGTGATGCCCAGCCTGGAGCCAGTGGCTCAGGGGTCTACGTGAGGATGTGGAAGAGACAGCAGCAGAAGTGGGAGCGAAAAATTATTGGCATCTTTTCAGGACACCAGTGGGTGGACATGAATGGCTCTCCACAGGATTTCAATGTGGCCGTTCGAATCACCCCTCTCAAATATGCCCAGATTTGCTACTGGATTAAAGGAAACTACCTGGATTGCAGGGAGGGGTGACATAGCGTTCCTCCTGGAAGCACCTAGTGGCCTTTATGTACTCACTGTGGAAGAGGCCAGATGTTATCAGTGGCTGTGTGCACGCATGCACGTGTGTGTGTGACAGTCATGATACCCTTCCCTTTCTCAAAGTGCAAAATGACTGACTTTATTGTTTGAAAACTGCTTCATGTATCATAGCATGTAAGCAGTTTAAAAGCATACTTTTCCACAGAATTTTTAAAAATACTGTTGTTTGGGGCAATAGGAAATACTTGGAAATTAAGTTAATGTTTCACTTTTTCGAGAACTTTGATTTTTATTTCACCTGAGCTTATTTCAAAAGTTTATATTAAATAAGTGGCATACAGGAAATATGAATTCTTATGTGCATATGTGTGTGATCTCTTAGATTTATATCTCGATATCTTTCATGTCTGACGAATGTTTCCAGATGGCAGTGTTCCCACCACATGCAACTTCTACAAAACTGTCACAGAACTTCTTAGCCAGGCAGTTGTAGCATTTAGGATTAGGAGCACTGGCATGGTGGCCCTTGAATAGTAATTTATTGTCTCTATTAATACACACACCAAACTCACAGTAAACATGCTCCCCAAATTGCTCTTAATTTTGTAGTTCCTCTTCCAAAGACTGTTGCCCTGCTCTGTGAGAAGTCATTGCATGTGACTCTACCAACGTCACAGTCACACCAGAGGAGACAAGATCATTTATCTCAACTTTCCACTTAATAAAAGCTCACTTGCATTTCTAGAGCTAGCTGGTTTTCAAAAGACAGCAACCAAGACCTAATGAGAACAGGCTGTTGCTCTGTAGCTAGCAGTTATGGGCGCAAGAAAAGCAAGCCCAGCATTGTACCCCTGGAGCATGCCCATCTCATGTTTTATCATTTGGGCAGAGTAATTTAAAATGAATTAAATTCCAGAGAACACTGGATGCCTTGCTGGGCAGATGTCACAACAGAAGAACCACTTGTTTGAGGCCTGGCATGGTCGCGCGGCCTAATGAAAATTATTCTGCGTAGTTTTCTCCGTGTCCAGAGAGCTATGTAGTTGTTTGATTTGGAAATGTTTCTCTCTCATTGCACTTATTTGGTAGTAAAGCTGCTTGCAAGCTGCCTTAAGAAGCACCAGCATGCCTCTCTCTACCTGAGCTTTACAAAGGCCCCTTCTCTGGAACGTCTTAGGCTACAGGCATGGATGTAGTCAAGTGCCAGAGTAGAAGATGAAGTTTTGAAAAATGCAAAATGGGTGAAGATCATACACCCCAGTAAACGTTTTATCTATATAATTATCATAGCATATAAAGAAAAGACTTGAATTTATTCCACGCCTTTCAGTGTCAGCCTAAGCACTTTTAAATGTAAAGACAATAAAACAGCAAATGAAATACAAGACACAATTTTGTGGGTTTGGACCCCGAGTAATTCCAGCCTATATAGTGGCTGTGAAGATATTCAACCTATAGGACTGTCACTAAGATGGTCTGCTGGTGGCTTAAGGGCTTTGCGCTTCTAAAAGAGTAGTCCTGATCCAGCTCCAGATGTGCACAACCGTGTGCTTTCATCAGTTTGCATAAGAAATACTATGCATGGCGCAGAGATGCGAAGATGCCAGGAATCTTCTGAGGTCCAGCACAGTTTGCTTTGGAATCCAACAGGGATCTTGCCTGGGAAGAAGAGAGCTCTCCGTTTCTGTCTGGTATTTGGGGTTTTCTGTTTGCTGTTGCTTAGTGGAAAAAAGTGACTTCCATTTCTTACAAAATTAGAAAGTGGCACAAAAGCCAAAATAAAATCAGTGCTTGGTGCGTAGGAAGTCCCAGAAGCCCCACTTGCTGCGTGTATCTCATGCGTAGGCCTGTGAGATTACATACGCACGCTCTGCTCAGTGCTAGTAGAAGGCTGCATGTGATCAGACTATCAGAGTCGTGGGGGCTGCACTCAGAATACTGGTATAACTGGTGCCTTACGTGTACTGGTTATGTATGCTGTAAGCACATATGTCCAGCAAGGACAGGAAAGACATGTTTCCTTTGACATGTCGCAAGTGTTCCTCCTGACTCTCTGGCAAAAATAAAAGGGTGCTGTCCTCGGGTCGGAGGGAGATGTCTCTGAGTATTCCCTGTTTCTGTCAGGGGTTCACATGCCTGGCTGCACATGGAAAGTCCCATAGTAAAGAGACTTGTTCATATTTTTAAATCTGTATCTCAATAAATATCTTTGGCCGCAGAGCCCCTGTCTCTTCCTGTAATGTCTGTGAGCAGCACAGCCTTCCAGCACATTCTGCAACCTGCTTTAATAGACTTGAGGACATGGTGATGACGCGCATGGTGAGCCCCAGTGGTGTCAGGTGTCCGTGGCCGGGGGCTTTAGGAGACCCCATAAGTGGGACTTAGGAATGTTCACGAACGCAAATGTGAGGGTGAAGCTGAAAGTGGCTTGTTGGTGCGATTCAGAAGGTTGTGGCAAAGTGGGAGACACAATTTTTCCAAAGAATTTTGAATTTCAGGAAGCAGCTGGTGTAAAAGAAACTAGGAAAATAGCACTAAAGAGGTAAAGAACCATGAGCCGCCAAGAGGCAGCCATGTGTGGTATGCATTCTTTCCTTACAAAGTCAGACAATGGCACGAAAGTCCAAAGGGGTCAGAATGCTGACCCTTGGCTTGGCTCCTCCGCTCCTCCTCATTCACTGTTCCTGGCTCCAGCTGCCGCCTCCCTGGGAGTGGAAACCCCAGGAACACCTGCGTGACATTTCAGGTAGTGGTTTTTTTCTAACAACCCTCCGTGGAATCTTTAACTCAGAGCTGCTGTAGATGCTAGGCCTCCTCGGGGCAATCACTCTCCAGTACCGTCTGCTGACTGAAGGGCGAACGATAGCTGTCTCGTGTCCAGAGGAACTCGGCTGGCAGTGTGCACTCCGTCACCCAGGGCTGGGGAGCGGCTCCACTGAGGAGGCCCCTGCCCTGGCCTGCTGTCCTTGTTTTAGCTGGGTCCAGGTGCTAGTCACATCTGTGGTTTTTCTTCATTTTCGTCATACACAAATCAAAGGTGCCTTGAGGTCACCTCTGTCAATTGATTTCTGCAGCTGCTTGCTAGAATAGCCATTTATTATCCAGAGAGAATGCTTTAGGACTGACCTAAAGGGGATACTATCAACAGTGAGTCAGGGCAGTGGGCACAAGCCAGGTGTGTCCTGCCCAAACAGGCACATTAGGTCAGCGAGGCGATTAAACCCTTCCCGTGCAGACAGTGCACCCCACGGCAGCTCCCCGTGTCTCGGCTCTCGTGTCTCCAGGCTCCCTCTGAGGCCTTCTGACCTGGATCAGCATTCTGAGATCCTGAAATAGGGGCAGGCCATTTAAAGATCCTCTCAACAGAGGGCTAGAATACACCAAGGGGAAGCCTGGGGCCATTCCTGGCAGATGCGCAGCACATTTGGTTTTAGTCTGGCATTTCTTCCGAGAAGGAAATAAGCTTTTGAACAGAGATAAAGAAGACTGAATGCTAAGATGGCACCTGGTGTGGGAAGGTGACATCATCTCGGAGTCGGGACGTCTGATGTCATTGCTTCATTTGACAAATCCATTTCAATGAGATTTAATTGGAGACTTCAACCTTCATACCTGATTGGAATATCCTCCCTCTTCCGGTCCTCATCTCCCCCAGTGGGCTGGGGTGGGGCAGAGAAGGAGGGAAAGGGTAAGCGTCTTCACCTGATTGCTGTGATTGTGTCCCCATTGGTAGAAGCCGCTGTGTAGGTGGCACCAACTCTTCTACCCTTCTCTTCTCTTATCTGTGGTGATATAACCTTCTGCCTCCTGCAGCTGGGGCATCCTTTCCTAGAAGACAGCCACCTTGGGTAGAGAGCCTGCCAGATGCCTCAAGTCCAGTCGTCTTCTTCCATCCCTGCACAATCCAAGAGAAACTCACAGGCTTGGTACCCCAGGCTTGGAGAACTGAAGTTAAGGGCTGGGACCCCATTTGGATGAGATTTGGACTGCTCAAGGCACAGATGGCAACTGCCATAGCCACAGAAGAAAGAGAGGGAATGATTGATTGATTGATTGATTGATTGGCAAGGCCTTTGGAATTCCTTCTACTTGCCAGGAGACACGGTCAAAGCCTTTCAGTGGGGGCCTGGTGCGACTTCATGAGGACTCGCTTATCCAGGCGGCACAGTAGGCTCAGCGCCTCGGGCCCACAGGAACCTTAGGGACCCATAAAAATGTTTGAGTGTTTTTAAAATCAGAAGGAAAAAGTGAACTACTTCTAATAAAAGTCTTAATATGTAATGTTAATACACTTATCTTTGTACAATACAGTTATATAATTCGTAATACCTTTTATGATGGAAAGGAAGGCAGACGTACCTAGTGCCCCCAAAAGTCATAGCGCTGCCCTAAAACAGACACACTTCATAGCGACTCTTTGGATGGTAAATGGAGAATGGATGCTAGAAGGCAGAACTGGGACGACTAGGAATGCAGGGAAGAGACGTGGGTGAATTTAGTGAAAGAAACAGACCATTGAGTAGTAGGTGTATTTGGTATAGAGTATGGTTTGAAAGCAGCGCCAGGTAGGCTATGATAAAAAGAGGCATCCAGAGGGACTCCATGGACGGGGGTGTAGCTCGGTGGTACAGCACCTGCTGGCTTGCATGGGGGGCTGGGTGCAATCCCCAGGCCTGGAACAAAAGTGGCTCTGAGGTTTGGGGTCCAAGCATCCAGGGAGATGCTGGGTGCTGTTTGCTGAGATTGGAACAAGGGTTAGGATGGGGGTTGCAATAAAATCAGGAACTTCCGTGCTGATCATGTTAGGTTTGCAGTGTCTCATGGACATGACAATGGCCGCAGGAGCAGTAGCACTATTAATCGTGAAGTTCAGTGGAAACTACATCTGATCCATGAGATGACATTTAAGGCCACACAGTGAGATCTTGTTGCCTGGGGAGAGAAGGCTTGAGAGGAGGGCTGAGGCCCTAGCTGTCTGCTCACACTCTCAGGTAGAGGAAGAGGAAATCTATGGAGCAGCCAGGAACGAATCCAAGTAGGGAGAGGAAAGAAAAAGGGTGGGCAAAACCAGGTTGTGATAAGTGTCCCTCTGGCCAGGGGACAAGGGGAATGCTACCAGGCATGATGACTGACCCCTCCCCCCAGCATTTCTATGTCCTCTTTGCAGAGTCAGCACAGGCTCTGCTCCCCGACCAGCTCAGTCAGTGCTGCGTAGGAATCAACCAACTCCTCTCAAAGAGGCTTGGGGTGGCCTTTCCACCGGAAGGGCAAGAACCCAGGGCCACAGCCTTCCTGGAGTGGGGATGGAGTGTGAGCTCCAAAGAGACAATGAAAAAATAATACTCAGAGAAGCCCACTAACGTCCCATTCTGCCTAGCTGGACAATTTCTGAGAGGCAGAAAGAGCAGAGTGACTCTTCACTGTGGTATTTGTGTGTATGCATCAAGTGTGTAAAAATACCCAGCGCTCTCTTAGTCCTGATTTATCACTACCCCTGCTACAGACCACCAAAGGACACATGGCCTTCTCTTCCATAATGAGAAAGCACAGCTTTGAGAAGAGTCAAGTTCCAATCCAGTGACGCAAGGCTGAAGTGTTTGCATCAGGAGGGTGAGGAGAGTTTCAGGAAATGGAATAAACAGAGCAAGTGGTTGGAGGCGGGAGCAGCCGTGGGAACAGCAGCTTGGGCCTGACATCACGAAGTCTCACCCAGACCTCCCTGGCCTCCGGGAGCCCAGCGCTCCAGGCCCACCCTCAGCAGTCCCGACGGCCCTCCTTGCCTGCCTGTCCTAGCACTCACCATCGTGTCACACTCTGTATGTTAGTTATTTGCGTTGTTTGTCCTTCTCAGCTTTTGTCTTTTTTCTTGTCATGCTTAGAACAGCACTTGACGTGGGACTTCAGTACACCGTAAGTTCTCCCGCAAGCGAGTGATCCTGATGATGGTATTCGTGAAATGGAATTTCCACTTTATAAACTGAACCTGTTGAATGTTTCCCGCACATCTTAATAAACCTCTGAATCACTGTCAGCTTGATTAGTGCAGTCCCTTTCTTAGGTTCTCCATCCAGTTTCCTGATGGAAAGATGCCGTTTGGTAAACCCACACAGCACAAGCAAGACTAATCCGTGTGGCTAGGCCACTCCTGGACGCAAGGATATCGTTCTTGAAAAGTAACATAGTTTACTTCTCCAGGATATTGGCCAGGCTGCTCAAACAGAGTTAGAAGAGTCCAGAGAAATACCACAATTTTTTCTACCCTAATAAGAAATGTTTGATTTCTGTAGTGTCCTCCGCAGGAACCCCGTCAGTTCCTTCACAGCACTTGCATTCATCAGCCGCATCACGCCTCATTTGCTTCTTTAAACCTGTTCCTCTCTAGCATGCTCTTCATTCTATTCATGCGAATTCTTAAAAACGGTAAGTGAGACAGAGATCTAGCAGGAAAAAGAATGGGACTTGAAAATCTATTGATAAGACCCTACAGAAAAGGATAGAATGCGGGGATCACACTTGAGTCTATAAACCTGGACATTTGTATTTGCAGTCAGATTTGTTTTCCAACCTTTGTTTTTCAAATGGCCCATTTGTGCCTGACAATGTAAGTTTTGGGTGTGAGCAAGAGCCTGTAACTGTTTTTTATTACTTGCTAACCATAAACTTCTGCTTCCCGAGTTGTTTTCTACTTCCTCTATAGTGTATTTTGGATCAAGTTGCCTGAAACCCTTTCATGTAGCATTTCTTTTAGGTACCATGTTTAAAAGCCTTTCTCTTGAAACGTTACCAATATGCCCAGAGAGTAGCTAATAATTTGGCTATTTTTAGGTGCTTTAGCTGGTTATGAGGGAAGGGAAGAAACAGCAAGGAATTCTGTGAACAAAGATGGAAGTTTTCTAAATGTTTTGTTTTTTTGGCATCGGGAATCAAACTCAGGCCCCACACTTGCCAGGCAGACTTCGTGCCACTGAGCTATATCCCTGGTCCCTGGCCAGTGTTTCTTAAACAAGACTATTTTTCTTGAAACTCTATATTTCTGGCTCACTGGTTGACATCATATTCTTTAGGTGTGACAAAGGTGTACTTGGTGGCCTGAACACCACCTCCAAGTCCATGCAGGAATCTTGCAGTTTCTTCATCAATTTGTTCTTGTAGTACATTCACGTTAGGTGAGGGTTCACCTCAAGCCATTGAGCCATGAAACCAATAAGCACGTGCCAGACACTTCTAGAGTATTTCGTATGTATTAATTCACTTACTTTTCACTATAAACCTGGGAAGTACTGATTTTATCTCCTTTTCAGATACGGACAGATTGAGGCAAAGTGATTGGCTAAAAGCACACAGCTGCAATTGAAATTTTTGAAATTGTACCTCTACAATTCGTGTTCTTGTTCTCCAAACAGCGAGATGCCAGAGGCCCGCGGACAGTGGGGCAGCTAACACGCCTGCCCGTTGTGGAGGGGTTGTCAGGGACGGCAATACGCAGCAAGAGAAGCGCGGTCCTCGGTGAAGATGTTTAATTCTTCATTTAATCTCTGTTAGCACACGTTGTCATGTATTGCATTATCTGGAAAGAAAATGTGCCAGGAAAAACCTTAGCACCTGTCAGCAACGCTGATTCTCTTACCTAAGAATTCCGCATTACCAGAACAAGAAGGTCAGTCGGGTATGATTCCTTTCATATGCATATAGGGAGACCAAATACAGAATTCTACGCTTTTTGCACTCTTGTCACGTCATAATGTCGTTAATTACAGTTATTCAAACTGCTAGCTTTCGTAAGTTTCTTCACCGCCTTAGAGAAGCTACCTAAATTTGGAAAATACACTGTGCATTCTAACTTCTTTTTAATGACATGAATTCTGTTTAGTGTTATTTAGTGTTTCCGGCCACTTATGAAGACCTTACTCTCTAAGCTGAAAAAAATATTTTTAAAAATCTCAACAGTTTGAAATATCAAACCGTTGTGCGGTTTTGGACGAAATACTCTCCGATTTCCTCAGATACTGTAGAAGACCTTTCCTGGGCCCATGGCCCTGAAGCTTGTCCACGCTTGGAGTGCCCCCTAGTGGATCATTTAACTCATGACTGTTTCTCAGACTCCAATAAACAACTGGTTGCTTAGAACTTGTTTTAGTTTCATCCTTTTGAACCTTTCTTCTCCGCACAAAGGGACCTCCGGAGAGAGCAACTTTGCGTGAAAGTGACCAGTAAGTCCAATGCGCCAAGGACTTAGGGGCGACCGGCACGGGCCGGCGGCGATGGTGGTGAGATTCCTCGTTCAGGTTTGCGCTCTGGCTCTTCCTCTCCTCGGACCACCCCTTACTTGGGGACAACGCTCCCTGGGAACATGATGAGGACAGGCGCGGTGCTGCGCCTTGAAACGCCCCTGGGAGCGTCGCCTGCCCGGGTGGCCCCCTCTCGCCTGTCGCCTGTCGAAGCGGCCGGGCTCTGAGGCCTCGGGAGGCTCGCTTCTTGGCTCCCTTGGGGACCTGGAGCTGGAAGCGTCCGGGAGCCTCTCCCGCATCACGCGGAGGGCGTGGGAGCCTCCCAGGTGTCCCGAAGGCCAGAGTGGCCCGGGCGGGGTCACGGCCCGCGCCCCTCAGCACGCAGGGGCACCCTGGCCACCCGCGCCGGAGCCAGAACCCGGAAACTCACCGCGGCACACGTGATTAACGCGAACCTTTCACCCGCAAAAGGCCAATGATGGGCTCAGCTGGATAAGTAAGAGGACCGATTCGTTTTCAAATAAAATGAATTTACAAAGGATTTTTAAGAAAAATGTCTGCTTTTATCTGAATTTGGAAAGGGGACATTAAAAGGAGTTGAACCATAAATGAATGAAAAACAGAGGATTCTCTTTCTCAGAAAAATAGGACAAGTAATTTCTTCCCAGAACGATGGTGTTAAGAGTGGGAGATAATTGTGCTTTTCAACCTTACTTACTCTTTCAGATTCTTACACTAGGGAGACAATATGATGTTTACACACACGGGTCTGTTTTATTTCACTTATGAGCACAACTTCCAGTTGCATCCACTTATCTCTAAAGGCCTCGGGTTTGTCATTCTTTATACCTGACTAATACTCCATTGCATAAAAACACATTGTTTTTACCCATTCCTCAGGTGGCGGACATTCGGTCGCTCCCAGGTTTCGCTATGACAAGCTGCTGCTGTCAACATGGGTGCGCATGTGCCGCTGCGGGGTGGTGTTTTCAGTGCTTCTGGAAAAACACTCAGAAGGAGAATAGTTGGGTTGAAAGGGATCTCTAAGCCTAGTTTTTTGAGGAATCCCCTCTTTGATTTCTCTAGTACTGCACCGGAGAGAAAGGAGGGGAA
>NDGM011180525.1:0-25353 GCA_002564305.1 Octomys mimax | reverse complement strand
TGCCATGTTGGAGATTCATCATCTCTCCCTTCAATTTGTCTTCCATGAAATCAATGAGAGTAAGTTCATCTGCCAAGTCCTTCATTGAGATACTGATGGCATAGGCCATGCCAACAGCACCAACCCTGACAACAAGATCTTACTATGGAGCACTTGTTCCTCCTTATGGAGATTTGCAATCAGTTGATCCTTGAGACTGGCCATCTTGGCCTTAGAATCAAAAGAAACCATGAATGCACGTGGGGAAGGTGTCTGGGTGCGCTCTTCTCAGATCAGACTCTGAGGCAGCAAAGTTCATTCCTAAAACAAATGAACTTTAAGAGTATATAAATAAAATTGGTACTATACACTGCTAATGTACTCTTGAATAATTAATTTAAGTGAAAAGTTTCTTTCTATAACTTCTCTAATATATAAGGCAATATATATCTTTGTTATCTTTTTCTGCTTTATCCATACTAAAAGTTAAATTCAAAGTGGGTGTTGTTTGTTCATTTCTTTCCAATATTCCTTCTAATATTTCCCCTGGATCTAGAATGTTAACACAGAGTTCTTAAAATATGTGAATTTATTCAGACACATCAAATATACACGTTTAAGAAACTTTTGCATAATAAAGAGTGGGGTTTATATTTACATCTTAAGCATGGAAAACTAAAGTCTATAATTTTCCACTTTATTAACACCTATATATTTGTGAAGAGGTGGATAATTTGCATATTGCATTTGTACATAAAGTAGACAGATGGGTATTTAGTCTGGAAAGAGATAGGTGATGACCATCTTTAGTGGTTTGTAATTCTGATCTTATATTTCAACAAGTATTTTTTTCAACAATTATTTTTAAAAACTTAGTTGTTTAACTATTTTGCAAAAATATTTGTATAGACATGTAAATAACATGTTAAAATTTAGTCAGACTCTAGTAATAATATAATAGTGCTCATTTTACCAGTAATATCATGGCTGTTTTAAAGAATCATCAAAAATCTCAGTGAAAAGCTAATACTGATTTTATCCTGTCAGATGATTTTTTTTCAATTAATATTATGAATAAATGTTGTATGTCTCCAAAAAGCCACAAAATGCCACAAATGAATGCATAAGCTTATGGCCTACATTCAGCTGGCATTGCTCTTGGAAGACACATTTTATTTTTGTAATCGAGACCTCCCACAGAACACTTTCCTCACATTGGACACATGCCTGCTCCATCTAGGTAGAAGGCAGCTAATTGCTAGGACAACAGATGGGTCTATTCAATTGATGTGCCTCGCTGCCAAATAAGGTTTAAACAGCCTCAAACTAAAATAAAGTACCATCAAAATCAGTACTTGATCAAATTGAATATATAAATATGAGAATATTCATTCATTTTCATCTTTCTTAATTGCAGAAAATTATCTGGGATGGGGCAAAATTCTTCAAAATCTTGCCCTGAGGAAAAATGCTGAAAACCTCACCGATGACACTAAATTATCTCACATCATTAGTGCCTCTGCAAACTAAACAACTGTTAGACTAGCTGAAAGGTTTTTTTGTTTGTTTGTTTTCAATTTTTTTTATGAGCAGAATATATTTATTGAGAGAAGGAAAGCTTCTGTCCAAGAGAGGGACAGAAGGGGGTCCTGAGCGGGTAGTTCCCCCTGTTTTCAATTTTGATGGTAATAAAATATGGTAGCCTGTGATCACAAGGGTCTTATGAGGTATGTTGACATTATAAAAATTTGAATAATTCCTGCACCAAAATGGCAAACTCTTCAAACTGTTTCTGAAATTCTCAGTGAGTCAAAAGTTCTTTGATTCTCACAGAATTGTTCTTGAATTGCAATAAGGAATCATTCATTACCCATAACTAACAGTGAACTTGCAAAAACAAAATCTGAATTATCTTCTTGCAGGTGAAAGTCAGTTTCTAAATGTACCTATGGAAGGTTGGAAGGAAGAAATGCTTAACTTTGTCCAATGTTTTAATGTTGGGAGAGGGTTCAGAAATGATAAAGAAATGAATTAAAATCATAAGGAAATTCATCCATGTTTTTTGTTTGAATTATCAGGGTCCACTTAGCTTATAATTTACGCAAAAAGACATGTGGATATGCACAATCCTTTGCTTTGGATTTAATCTGCAAATAGGAATGGTAATTTTTGTTAGTTCCTTGTAGAATTAGAAACATGACCTAAAAGTCCTCCATAAAGTATTTTTTGGTAGTCCAGATAATATATCTTTTACAGAAAACAAATTCTAGTTGAACTGTAAGAGGGAAGATAGGAAAGGAGTCCAATTCATGGAGCTGGAAGGGGATGTTTTGATAGAGATTCAGACCTGTCATGCTGCAAAAATGGGAGACCATAGATTACAAGTATGAGCTACTGATATGAGGTCTAGTTAATCACTGTTATAATTCTGGAATCTTTATGGATGAGGGATGACTTTGGTTCCAGAAAAATGTCACCTGTCTCTTTGATGGCCTAAGTAATATGGTACTTCCCTCTTCTTAGAATCCATGCAAGTACACATGTAGGACAGTGGGGATTGGTGTCTGGATGTCAGAGAATGCTCCAGTAAGCCACTTACTTTGTTGTCCTCAGCCTTGAAGGGACTAGATCATGTAAATTGAGGGCTAATAATTACTCCTAGTTTATCAGCTCGTAGACAGATATTTCCTAAAAAAATAGACCATTATTTTCAGAGTGATGAAGAGATTCAATCCAAGATTTTCAGTAACATGAGATATAAAATGAAACGCAAACTTTATTTTACTGTTAGGCTCTAAATGAAGAGTCAGGGGTCATAGCAAACCACCTGTTAAGTCCCTTAGTTTCTCAGAAGAAACAATTCATATTTTTAATGAGTAACATGAGAGAGTCCAGAGAGACTGGAGTGGCGGAACCTTTTCACAAGGGCCTTGTCATGCTCTGGCTCCTGGCTGACAGTGGAGAGCAAGGGTTGTTTTCTTAGCACTTTTATCTTCCTCTGTTTTGGTTTCTAAGTCTCCAGTGTTGAACAATCAGAAGATCAGGGAGACTTGTTGAGATATGGGAACAGTAGGTTGTAATCCTATTACAATTCCCTTTGACTACTGGAAGTTGGTGTCATATTCCATCTCTTTTATGTAAAATGAACTAACATATTGTAATACTATTCAGCTTCTCTGTTAGAAGTCATATTCCTGAACAATGTTGAAAGATAAATGGTGGAAAGTTTTATGAGAAAAATACAAAGATAATAAAAGTAAAACAATTTCAGTTAGCTTAAAAGTGTAAAAGTATAATTAAAAAGTCTAGGTTTTCTCCAGTTAGTCATTTTAATTAGAATATATTTGCCTCAAGACGTACCTTTTAGGTGACTAAATTTGAAATAATCCATGTTTAGGAATATTGAATTTTTCAAATTTATTAGGAGTATAGTCTTAAAGAATGTACATCATTAAAAATAGTGTTGGTACAGGTGTTTTCCTGAGCTCTTTACTTAGGAAAGTATCCATACTTAGGGAACACAAATCCAATTAACAAGTAACTCAACAATAATTATTATTATAGTTACATGTAAACTTTTACACATCACCTTAGTTTTTCAATTTTTTAAAAATGTTTTTGGTTGTTGCAGGGTCTCACTATGCAGCTCGGACTTACAGTGATCTCCCTGCTTTTAGTCTCTCCAATGCTGGGATTACAGATGTGAGCCACTATGCTCACTCTAGCCTGATCAGCCCACGCTGGGGGTGGGGCTGGCGTGGCATGTGGTGCAGGGGATAGAACCCCTGTTCCTACACCTGCCTAAGTTTGCCTAAGCAGGCGATTTAGTGTGCTGAGCTATCTTGCCAACCCCAGCTTTTCACTTTTTTAAAAAACTCATTTTAATGGGAAAAAAGATAAAATAACAATGAAACAGTTTCAAAACAGATTAATAGGACAGTAACAATAATTGATACATTGCATATTATCTTCATAGTAGTTAGAAGACAAAATGCAGACATTATATCTTGTCTAAACAATATTAGCACAAGCTTTTATTCTCACTAAACAAAGAGAAGTAGCTATACATCTATCTTAACTATCTTATATATATATATTTTTTCCACAACAAAACAGTCCTTTATTTATATCACCCCCCTTTTTTTGTTTTGTTTTGTCAGAGATGGGTGTTTCACTGAAGTTAGAGAAGCTGTATTTGGAGAACTCTTTAAAGGATCTTTTCATACTTGATGCCAGTCCAAAATTTGTAGGTACTTGAATTCATCAAAATAACCCAATAAAGACCAATAGTCCATAATAGTAGTGATTTATTGGAACTTTTGGCAATTTTTCCGAAGTTGTTGACTTAAGCCTTTTACAGCTCAGCATATTAATATAGCTTTACTTTTTATATCTCGTGGTTACACTTTCCTGCTAGATGATTAAGACCAAGTTAAAGCAATACCTATAAAACTAAAAATGTAACTTTTGCTATCAAAACCAGAGAAATATGCAACTAAAAAAGAGAGCTACAGGCCAACCTCTCTCATAAATATAGATGTAAAAATCCTCAATAAAATCCTAGCAAATAGAATATAGCAAATCATTAAGAAGATTATACAAGATGGCCAGTTAGGATTCATCCCAGGGATGCAAGGATGGTTCAACATATGCAAATCTACAAATATAGCATACTATATCAATAGAGCCAAATTCAAAAACCACATGATCATTTAAATTTTAGCAGAAAAGGCCTTTGACAAAGTCCAACACTCATTCATCAGTCAAAGCCCTACAGAAAATTGGAATAGACGGCTTCTACCTCAATCTGATAGAAGCCATCTATGACAATCCAACTGCAAATACAATTCTAAATGTGGAAAAACTGAAATCTTTTACTCTCAGATCAGGTATAAGACAGGAATGTCCTCTATCACCACTCCCATTCAATATAGTTCTGGAATAATTAGCTAGAGCCATTAGACAAGAGAGAGAAATGAAGAATAAGAACAGGTAAAGAAGAAGTTAAGGTATCATTATTTGCAGATGGCATAATACTCTGTTTGGAAGCTTTTCAGTTTTGAGGGATAATTTATAAATTAAAATTAAAATTCTCAATAGACAGGGGAAACTTGCCTGTCAAATAGAAATCTCTTCAACTCAGTATCCTCCATGGAAGCTCAGTTGATGAAAGAGAGAGCGAGAGACAGACAGAGACATAGAGCTAGAGAAAGAGATTTTGGCAGTTGTATAGGACATGAAATGCTTTCCTTCTGGGAAGAGTAGTTGCAATCAGCTGATATCCAAAGTTATCAATTTTCCAGAGAGAGAGAGAGAGAGAGAGAGAGACAGACAGACAGACAGACAGACAGACAGACAGACAGACAGAGACACAGAGGCACAGACAGTGACAGAGAGACAGACAGAGACATAGAGCCAGAGAGAGATTTTGGCAGTTGTATAGGACATGAAATGCTTTCCTTCTGGGAAGAGCAGTTGCAATCAGCTGATTTCCAAACTTATCTATTTTCCAGGGAGCACATTATCAGTTGTGTTACAAAGTTATAGGAAAGTTTCAGCTCCAGGAGTCCCCACTGACCAGGCTTACATAGTCTACTTGTTTTCTTGTTCCTCTGTTTGTTTTAATAACTGATTAAATTGCCTGCAGCTGCTTCATTAACTTCTTTTCAGTTTAAAATAATTTCATTTTCCTTTTTAATTGTTGTCTTCATTAACTTCTGGCTCTTTTGACACTTTATATTATCATTTTTTGTCTAAGTTTTTGGGGTTATCCAAACTCCTTTAAAACATTAAAAGGTTAAAAACAGAAACAAAATAAAGCAAAACTCATAGGCTTCAGGCATGAGGATGATAAATAAAAACCTTAAGTTTGGTAACATACAGGTTACCTGTGATTTGGATAATTTATATGTTTCAGTGTGCTAACAGTTAGGTATAAGTAAACCTCTAAAAGTTGTACATAAGTTGCCTTATAGATAAAAACACTTTATTTTAACTCAAATACTCTTTTTTTCTATTGTTTTGCCAATGAGATGACAGAAATAGATTGTTAAGATAAGGGTAAAAATGCCTTCAAAGTTGATGACATGTGGAAGAGAGAAAACAGTGAAATGGTGATTGCTGGGAGAAAAACGTAGATTATATGAAGCAGTTCAAAAGGTGGCCACAGAGCAGAGAAAATAAGGAAATACTTTCCAATCTCTCTCCAGCTGTCACAGCTCACGGGGAGGAGAAATGAGCCTCTGTGAAGCACAGTAAGTGTACAGGGCTGGGAGATTCATGGAGAAAAGGTAGTTGAGCCCACAGATTTTGTGAGCTGCAAGGAGAGTGAGAGCCTTTGCTCACAAGGAGTCCTTTCCCACAGCAGGCAGCAGCAGGACAGGGTCCGGTGCAGTGTCCACCCATATCACCAGAGTATTTGCACAGCTTCTGCTTCAGCAAGGGGATCATTATTTAAAGCTGGAATTTAGAAAAACTAAAAAGCAAAACTAAACAAAACCCTTTTTGTGGATCTCAGTGTTGCTCCACGACAGTGACTAAATGAGGCACAGCAATGCAAAATGCCATGGACAGAGGGTTGGCTCAGAAGAACTCCCCTGATAAGGTTAAACTCAGCCCAGGATAAGCACAGGCCCCACACCCTATAGTAAGAGTTAGGCTTGACTAGAGCTGCACTCAGAAGCAGGGTGTTCTCCACTGTAAACCGTTTAGCCCTTGCCCTGCTGCCCATCTCCAGCCTTGATGCAAGGTCCAACTGCCTTCCCATTCTACCAGTGAGACCAAGAACCACCTCTCACTGGAAATGTTCTCACATCCTGGGATAAGCACAGGGGCCTCTGGCATAGGAAACACACCTCACACCAAGGCTAGGGGAAGAACGTGGAAGCTCGCGGGACTCCAAAGCTGTGCATCCTACAAGAAAGCTGCTCTGTCGAAACTAAAGAAAGAATGATTTTGATGGCTTTAGACATATTTTCTTTTTTCCTATTTTTTCATCTATTTTCTTACTGTTTTTTATTTTTACAGACAAAAAGTCATGACATGAATAGTCAAAAAGGGCTAAACTTTCAGGAATCAGTTCTGTAGTATGTTATTAGAGAAGTTTCTCTGATTGTGTAGAGTAACATGAATAAGGCAAGCCATTTCTGTAATAACTAGCAACATCAGGTGTCTCAGTTTTTACAATGAAATTGACAAGTGTTCTTTATTAAATTTTAAAAACTTGATGGCTTAGTTTCTTTTCTTTTTTGTGAGACAAAATGATAGACACCCAAAGTTAAAGAGGAAACATTTCTTTAGCTTGCAGTTTGTAGAGATTTCAGTCCCTAAGCAGCTGGCTTCAATGCAGGACGGCATGGCAAACAGGTACTGTAGAAGAGAAATAGCTCACGGTGGGCAGAAGGTAGCAAAGCAACAAGGGATGACCACAGCTCTTTATATCCTTCATATCTTATCAAGGGTACTCAGGACAGGAATTCATATCCTAAGTCCTATTATCTTGTCCTTAGCATTGCACCATGAATTAATTCTAGTGGCACATACTATAGCTCCAACCTCCTCTGAGTATGATCCAACCCACCTAAGACTACATGAGGCTTTGGAGATATAACTAGATGCAAGCCATAGCCATCAATAAAGCCTTTTTCTTTAAACTTTGCTATCATAATTTCTTTTGTTTTCCCAATGATAGGGTTTTGGTTACTTAAGAATTTTAGGAATTGAGTTATTTGAATGTGAACCTATAAAATATTTTTCATAATCATTCTATAAGTGGTTAATAAACAACTATTATGTTAGTTTATAACACTCACTTATATATCTTGGAGATATATAACAAATAGATGCAAAAAAAGGTGTGAGTCTAAGGTTTAAAGTTAAGTTTATATATTTCATATTATATAATTGTTATGCTAAAACAGGATTTAAAAATCCCTTATTTCAAGTTTTCTGTCAAATTTTACAGCTTTTATCTTATAACATTCTATGGTAATCTGACTTGTAAGACAACCATGATGGGTTAAACAGATAGCAGTTCCTGGGTCACACTTTGTATTTCAAAGTGCTTGATATCCAGATAAGGTTATGATAGTTAATTCTATTGCTTCCATTACAGAGCTGGCATAACTGAACTGCTTGTTGTATAACTGAAAATTAGAAACCAAAGCTAGAAAGGATAACTATCCTACTAGCACACACCAATATTTTCACTCTATCCCTCCAAAGTCAAATAGAACCCAAGACCTGATGGGACCTGGATGAAAAGATCCTATCAATCCAGTGAGTCACCCAATCATCAGAGTAGGGAGATTGTCTGGCAGAAGTAACCAGGGAACAGTGCTAAAAGAGGATAACTAAAAAGGATAATTTCTCTCATGCTTCCTAAGAAGCCATAGGTTAAAATAATTCTGTGGCCCAACCTGGCAGATGACACAGATAAAAGAAGACTATGGAGGAGCTAAGCCTCTATCCATGGTTCCAAAATGTTCCCTGAGGAGACTTAACTGACCTTAATATATAAGAAAGTTAATTTTGATTAGCATATATTTTACTTCAAATTTATCTTACACATCTTGCAAAAAGAATAATACAATAAGATAAATAATAACAGTGTAGGCTAGACATAAAAAGGGTCTCCAAAGACAGCATAGCCCCTTTGGTTAGTTTCCAGATACACTTTAAACTTTGCACTAATGTGGTCTCTATTCATCAGTTTAAAAGCCACAGATCAATCTCCAGGCTTGCTGTGCAGACTCCTCTCCCCCACCCTGGGGAGTGCTGACACTGAAATTGAGACTAAGCGCTGTGGTGGCACATGCCTGTAATCCCAGCTTTTGGGAGGCTGTAAACAGGTGGATCATTATAAGTCCAATCTAGTAGTGAGACTCTGAACACTCTGTAGACCCTTCCCTAAAAATATTTTAAAAATAATAAAAATAAAAATAAAGAGATAAAAGCCACAGAAACATTTATAAACATGAAGCAAAATGTTTTGTTTCATTAAAAGTCTTTCAAAACCAAAGAACCTTCAATGTCCTGATTTGTTTGTTCTTTCCTAAAGGTGGAAAACTCCAAACAGTCAAACAGATGAAGTCATTGATTAATGTGTCAGGTGCTTTTTACATGGATACACTAATTTTGACCTCTTAAAAGGGTCCATATCTGCCAACTCTGCCAACACAACTTCTGTAAAGTCCCCATTGAGTTAACACTCTGAAGAGAATCCTGGACTGACCCTGGAATGCACTCATCCGCTTCAGTAAAAGGCAGGCAGAACAAGACCTTTGCCAATCTTCCCTAACAGCAGTGAGAGATACTTGTTCAGATGGCAAGGAGTAGTACAGTGTGATAGAGTACAACCAAGCCAGCTGAATGAAAAGCAAACACAGACGGAGGTAAGAATTAATGGAAGTCATATATAACACAAAATAAGCACTTTGGCTTGAATATTTTTTTAAGGTAGATTAACAGACTTTTGCTCATGTTCATCTTAGGAAATCTAAGAGTGGGAAGAAAAAAACAATTTGGACTTTCTTTCAGAATCAATTCCTGGCAACAAGACTTATTTCTCATTTCCAATAAATACTGTCTTAGCTTTCATCCTGCGTTCGCAACTGTAACCTTTGACTTAAGATCATGAACTCAGTTTGTAAAGAATTAACTGTCAAATTAAGATGCTAGAGCTAATAAATAAATAAATAAATAAATGATTAAAAAGGAAGAACGTAAAAATTGAGAAAAAATGATTTGCTAAGTTAGATCATCAAGTCTCCAATAGTAAAAGGAGAAATAATCATGTAAAACTAATTCTATTTTCATGGAAAAACAAGCCACATAGAGAAAAAAGAAGAAAATGATGTAGGAAATCATAAGAGAGATGTTTCAATTTTCACATACAGATTTTATTCTTACTGTACATAAAGGCTTCAAGAATAAAATAATAATATTATAAATATTTCCTATAGGAGAATGAAACAATCAAAATCTATAGAGATAAACATTTATAATATTTTAAGCATAATAGTTAAAGGCAGTTTTGACATTACCGAAGAGTTATTAAGTTGATGAGGCAATATATTTGAACATGAAGAAAAATTAGAAATAACAATAAATAGTGTAAAAGATACACATGAAAACAAGGTGAAGATATGTGAAGGCTTTAAAATTTTCAAGAAATCTAATAAGAAACTTTGTCATAGAATATCCCAAGAAGAACATAGTGACTTCAAAGGAAGAAAGAGAAAATTTAAGACCATGCCTATAGATTTTTTAAGAATTAATAAATGAGACTTTCAAGAAGTGTAGGAGGTACTCAGAGAAATGGAGAGAGGGCTGAGGAGAAGAGAAGAAAAATTAATAGATGAATCAGAGAAAATAAGATGGAAATTATGGAAGATCACATTTTTGAAATACATATAGGGCTAACATTGGGAGAGAGAAAGCACATATATCAGTTTTAAGCCATAAGAGTCATTTGTCTTGGGGTAATGACAATATAATGAAAAAATATACTTGCAGGCATAGTAAAATCATTTACAGTAAGCATCAATTAGCTTCATCCATTCTAATTGTATTGATTTTTGGAGAAAATATATGGATGAAGTTAACAAAGATCTGTGGTAAAGGAGTAAAGTCCTAAGGATAATAAAATCCATTTTATTCAAAAGAGAATAAAAAAAGTACTGGAGAATGACTAAGAGCAATAAACACCTATTCTTCCATTATTTTCTTTGAAGTGGCTAAGGCCACATGGGTTCAAGAGCTTTTATTTATTCATCTCATCCTGAGGTCATGCTTGGTTGGTGAGAAAAGAGGAAGGACAGGCAAATTTATGACTAATAATAGATAATATTTATTGAAACTTTCGTGACAATGACAATTGAAGTTCTTAAAAATATTTAACTATAATCTTTACAAATGGAAGTAGTGGTTTTAATCTATGAGTCAACAGTGTAAAGCAAAGTGGGCACCAGGGAGTGCATTTATGAGCACTAGTAAAGAACTACACCTTCATCCTGAGAATAAATTTATCCAACTACCAGCAAAGGGTTTAACAGTAAAAGTGCAGAAATTTGGAGTTGGCTATTTTTCTAACATCACCACATCTCATAAACTATACCAAAGCCCTAAAATAAGAAGTCATGATTGGTCTACATGGGAAGAAAATGAATTATTTCATCCAGTCAAAAATGAATTTTTTCTTCAATACACCCTCAATCAAGGCTGGCCTGAGAAAGAGAGCTCAGACTGAATTCTTCCAATGAACCAGATTAACTTTCCTCAGTGCATAGTAAACCTGCAACTATACACTGTACAGATAGAAATGGACTCAAGTGGAATGCAATTACCAATAATGACAGACTGCATGAATATTTCCTCAAGTACTCTGAAGAAACACAAATCCATTATGAATTAGGAAGTCTTAGAAACATGTGGATGGATGCATCAGCATTACCTACTGCGTTAGTGGCAAAATTAGAATGGCAGACGAAACAACATGGCCAGTAAAAGTGAATCCATTTCTGTCCTTGTTTAGTCATGATATTGCAAGGAAATATCTTATTCTTGAGGAAATAAGTTTTAAAATATGGCAATTGTCCTACAGCACAAAACCACATGTTTTCATTTAATAAATCACATCTGAGTGTTGTTACTGCTCATTGTCAACTAGTCATGATCAAGGACCAACAGACCACTTGGTGACAAGATGACTACATGGAGACATTTTAAAATTTGAAATGAAAATATGTTTTTATTTAGAACTTACAAACTTTTGGGAATGCTTTTGACTTTTTTTAACAGCAACTCAGTAACCAGCAAGTTTTTCTGGTCTACCTCCACGAATCCTGAGTAGTTTTGCTTCCTATCATGATTATTGTTTTAAGTCTTAAACATCTCTCACTAAGCCAGTGTGATAAAACTTCAAGAAGTCACAAAAACTTTAAAAGGTAAATTCCAGTAAAAGACTGAAACCTCTAGAAAATGAAAACTAAAGTAAACTTTTCTCCTTTAAATTCGTGTGCTGCATATTTCATCTCAACAATGAGAAAAGTAACTAAGATATTGTTTGTTTCCCTCAAGGAATTGAGCGCAAACAATAAGCATCAGGAAGGCCAGCTTCGTGCAAGATGAAGGCTCAAGGGCCAGAAACTTCCACTGATTAGCACCACACGGTCCATTAAGTCCAGACTGGAACCAGACACTCAGGTGAGAGAGAAAAATCATTTGAACTCATCCCTACCTAAAAATGCCTTTGTTCTTTCCATATAGTCTTGCTACATGACTCATTTTCCTATTTAATCATTATGTTCTGTATGATGAATACAGTTTCAATACTATATGTGACTCATATTCACACTATGACTTTGCTGTGTGACTTACCCTAACAGTAGGGTTCTGTGGTCATCCCCTTTAAATTTGCTGCTGAGATCCTAAAGCTGTGCTTTTTTCTTATTTTCAACGAAACCATCCAAACTTTATCCTGATTTTCAACTTCTTTATTGGATGTGGTGCTTAGCACATTTGATGTCTAGCAAAAATGTGGGAGCTACCGTTCACTTGGATTGTTTTGGAGGCTCCACTGAGGTAATTAGAAGGAAGCAAGAGTTTGCTTTTTCTTGTGGCACCCCGTGTATCTGAAGTGGATTCTGGATTGATATAGTTTGGGTAATCAAGAAATTGCCAGCTGTTGCTTGCTGGTTGCTTATGCTCTTTGGTGGTTGCTGGTGCCATACTAGAATTTGAGAGCATGGAAGATCATAGTGCCTTTATAAGTGAGGATTTTTTTTTTAAGGAAAGCTTTTATTTTGTACACATAGCTTTGTTGTCCTTCTTCAACATTTTGGTAATTGCAATTTTTGGAATGACTTTTTTGATGTCCACTTGCGCACCTGGGTGTTTCTAAGCATTGTTTTAGGGATTGGGACAGGTCTTAAAAGTTCACTTTTGTAGGCAGTTTGTTATCAGTTTTTCTTTTTCTTTCCAATTGAGTGGTTCCTGAACCCCTTAAAGTGAGTGTTCATGTATAAAGGCATGGAGAATAGGTATTCTTTTATAGATAATATGATCTCCATCTCTGGGTTGAAAGGCAACCTTCAGTCATGCCCAGCCAGGACGTCACATGTGAGGGTTTCGGCTGACCCAGTGCCTGGATAAGGGCTTCCTAAACACAAATGGAGGAATTTTACATCTGGGTGATACAGCAAAGGCTACATTCAAATGCATGTATATTTATAAGTCCAAAATAATATAGTTTAAAGAAGCATCTCTAATCTGTCCTTTGATTTTCTTTCTCTCTCACTTTCTCTTTAAAAAGATGAAAAACAATTATTCAAGTTATTGAATTATTGGTTGTTTTCTGCTTGGCAATGCATTTGGAGTCAATTATACCTTTGGACTGTAGAGGCTATTTTTCAGAGGACTGGAGATCCACTCTGGGAAAGGTTTTGGTCATGCCTATGAGAAACTGAGAACTTAGTTCATACTCCTTGCATAGAGTCACTCTTTTATTCTGATCTTGCCATGAAAAATAACAGAATTTACAGCAACAATGTTTAGTCCAAAGGTAATTCTCTTCTTTGTGCCTGTTGGATTCTAGGTATAGGTTTCTATCTCTCCACAACATAAATTTCCTGTTCTATGATCCTGAAGAGGTTCACTCCACAGTGGAGCTGATGTTCACTATTGCATATAATTTATCTCCGGGCCACATTACTAAAAACTAGTCTAGATTTCATCCTCAAAATTTTAGCAAATAAATATAAAACTTGAAATACAAATTTAGCTACCATTTTCACTTAAGAAGAACTGGTAACTGGGAATTATCTTCATTCTCTTTCTCATCCTCTTTCTACAAAATATGCTGCTTGGATAGAGGATACCGTACATATACACAATTTTCTAAATGCTGAAAATGTGCAGTTTCAAAACACTAGAAACATTCATTTTTACACATTTCATAACAGTTTTAAATAAAAATAGGGGATAGCCTGTCTTGCCATGATTTCTCCCCAAAACATATTGCTAGAGCAACAAATTTTAAAAGCCAATGCAAAGAGTAACAGGATCAGGAGAAAGTGAGACCAGGAACCAAGCAAGGGCATGTAAATACTTTTATGGCCTTTTCCTTGAGCACCTCTAGTTCACCCCCCTTGGAACTGAACAGGATCACATCAAAGACATGTCCTGGAGGCACAGAGCAACAGGGATAGAACAGGATGCTTTCTCTCCTTTTGTTTGTTGCAAAAAGGAAGACTCTCTCATAGGTTGATATCTCCATGGGGGACAATAGGAGCTTTCACAGCTTTTTCTCCCACATTTTGTAATATACACTTATCTCCAAAAAGTGCTATGCTTAATCTCTTTGAACATTGAAATCTGGCCTAAACGTCTTCTACAAATAAAATAGTAAAAATTTATCTTTACCAGCTTGTCTTTTTAGAGAGAAAAGCTACCTTGTCTTCAAAACATCAATTTTGCATATTAGCTATACTTATTAAACAACAAACTATGAAAATAACAGAAAGTTCTGAGGAAATTATATGGCTAGCTATTCTAATAAGATAAACTAGCAATTTAGGTCAATTCTTAAAAATAGTCTCCTTGCTTTCATTCATGGAAAATGGCTTACTTTTTCTTTCTAATACATATGAAAAGAGATCTCTGCTGACTAATGAATTATGAAAAAGTTCTTATTTGTCCCTTTAGAGTTAAAAATGTGAATTTTATAAAAGGGCTATTAAAATTCCACTTGCCCAATACATTAGAAAGTACTCTGACTTAAATATAATTTTCTTGAGTATGTTTGTTCATCTCTCTGTTAAATCTGTGTTAATCAGAATTTAATGAATTTGAAGCTGTGTTGGAAGGTGGGCATGAAGTTGATACTTGTCAAGAAACTAATATTGTAACTGGAAGAGCCAAAACAGAGCTCTCAATGCTCCCTGCTTCAGATCTATGTAGAAAAATCGTTGTCCATTATCAAACCTGATATTGTTGACAAAGAGGAGGTGTTCCAAGATATTTTTCTCAGATCAGGGTTCACCATTATGCAGAAAAGAAAACTACATCTCATCTCAGAGCACTGCAGTAACTTTTGTGTGGAACAGTATGGGAAATATTTTTCCCAAATTTAACTGCTTACCTGAGTTTTGGACCGCTAGTTGCCATGATATTAGCTAGACACAATGTCATCTATTACTGGAAAGACCTTTTGGGACCAAATAATAGTTTGGTAGCTAAAGAGACACACTCAGCAAGTCTAAGAGCAATCTATAGTATAGATGACCCAAGGAATGCACTGCATGGGAGTAAGGGCTTTGCTGCAGCAGAAAGTAAAACTAGTTTTATGTTTCCTAAAGTGATTCTTGAGCCCGTTCCAGTTGGACAAGTGGTTAAGGATTATTTAAATTTGTATGTGTGACTCCAACTCTGCTTAAATGACTCACAAATCTTTGTAAGCAAAAACAAACAGATCCTTTTACTAGGCTGGCTGATTGGCTGCTGAAAAATAATCTCAACCAATCCAAACTTTATCATCCTCAAATTGGAGAAGAGTTCTAGTCTCTGCCAAAGAATAGTTCATGAACTGTCTTATTGTGTGTCCCACAAAAGCTGAAAACAGGAGGATCACTGCAAGTCCAAACTGCATAGTGAGTCACTGGAACAAATACATTAAAAAAAAAGTATGTACAAGGTCATGGATTTGATCACCATCACCAGAAAGAACAAGGGAGGGGGAAGTGAAAGGATAGCAGAGAATATATATATATATATATATATATATATATATACACACATATATATATATACAATATATATACATTATATATAATGTATATATATTGTATATATATACTATATATATATTGTATATATATTGTATATATATACACAATATATATATATTGTCCTCCAAATATATATATATATATATATATATATATAACAACACAGAAAAAAAATATATAATATAAATTAACTTAAATCATATGTAAAGTTCATGTGATCAAAATTAAGTGTTTTCTTTTGTAAATATAATGTAATCTTTGAGCTTGTCAGTGTTCATCTGGTATTATGCTGTTGTTTGTTTGTTTGTTTGTTTGTTTGTTTGATACAGGGTCTTACCATGCAGCTCAGACTCATAGTGATACCCCAGTATCAGCCTCCTCAGTGCTGGGACTACAGGTGTGCACACTGCACCAGGTTTCAGGGTTGGCACTGAATGCCTGGGATTCCAGCACTGCATGTGGTACTCTGGAATGAATTCAGGTCCTTGTGCTTGCCAGACAGGCATTTAAACTTCCAAGCTATCACCCCAGCCCATCTGATACTATTTTAAATGAGTTTGGCTACCTTAGACATGAGCTTTCATGGGAATCTCAAAACTAGAAGTTTACCAAAAATAAAAGAAATTATTGAACTCAAAATATATTTTTCTTAAACAACTGAAAATTCTCCAAAATTTTTGTTTCTAAATATTTCATTTTATTACTATTACTATTTTTTTTGGTACCAGGGATCAAACTCAGGACCTTGCGCTTGCCAGTCAGGGGCTTATGCCTTTGAATTATCATTGTGGCCCTAATACTTAATTTTAAGAAATAATTTATTTTACATACAGTTACTTAAACCTTTAAGAATTTCTTTTATTCTCTGCTATCCTTTCACTTCCACCCAGAAGAATTTACATTAGTGAGGAAGAGAAAAAATGCCAGGCTATAAACCTGTGATGGATGGGCTAAACTTATTTCTATGTGCTAATGCAAGTGTTGACCTCAGGATAAAGTCTTGCTTGATTTATGACTCTTAAACCCCTACAGTGTTCAGAAAACATAAAGCCACGAAGAATGTTCTAGGGGTCATATAGTGGTCTACTGCAAAATTCTGGACAACAAGAGACTATATTCTCCACTGGGTCAAGTAGGCTTTCTGTCCTACTGTTAGGAAACATGTAGAGGATGAAGGCTTACAACTCAAGGCTCTCCTCCTCATTGACAAAGTTCTGATCACCCATTAGATTTGGAAAAAGAATTGACTGGTTCTCAGTCAAGTTCCTCCCACTTAACCCAATTCCTCTACTGAAGCCTATGGACCAGCAGGTTTTAGCTAAATTTAAGAAGATATACACCAAAAAATGTTCCTAAAGCACTTCCAGATAGGCTCAGAAACACATTTAATCATTAAAGAGTTCTGGAGGGAAGAGTACAACATCTTTTCCTGTGTATGATTAACTGAGAAATTCTGAGCCGAGGTCTTTCTAAAGACACTGAGCTATTACCAAAAGAAAGTGTGGCCAAAAATTATGCTGGACAGAGACTCCGAAGGTTGAGTCGTAGAGCCTGAGCCTTCATCTAACTCTGTGGTTGAGCACATTGTGACTGTAATAGAAGCAATAATCTTACAGTTAGATGGCTGTGATGTTGAGGAGTAGGTAGAGGAGCACTCAAAGGATTTATTTACAGAGACACTTAGGGAAAGTGACTGAGAAACAGAAATGGTAGCTTAACAGATTTCTAAAGAGGAGCAGGCAATCAATAATCCAGGCAACTATGTTCTTCCTCTGGAATAAAGATATCCTAAAAAAATGGACAAAAGTTTGTAGAGAAGATACACTCAGACAGAGAAAAATCCAATCATTGTTATTTACCTGCTTAATGACAAGTCACATCATAGTACAGAACATTGTTAAAGAGAAGATAGGAACAGGCTATTTTAGTGCAGAAAATGTTGAGACCTGCTGAGCCAGAAGCTGATCCTAGTGGGCCACTGACTCCCAACGAGAGACAGGACACCAGCAGGCCAGATACCAGATGTTCTTATGGAAATGGTCTCTCCTTCCAATCAATAACCACCTTCCATTTCATCCTCCATTCCTACAAGCCAAAGTTATCAACTTGAATGATGAGTATAGTATGGAGTCTTGTTCCTGGTAAACTAGGCACATTTTATAAATTTCTTGTGAACACACTAGGAAAATAATTGATGTTTTTGGCAAATTATGCATGCTACAAACCTTTTTTATTATTAAAAGATCAGTGAAGGCATAATTTGGGAGGTTCAGAAGGCATTATGGGTATTTCCACTATTTCTTATGGGAAAAACAGTCTTGACGTATAAACAATTTGAGTTACAACTAACACTCATGAACAAATTGAGTTTGGAAGTCAAGGGTTCATTGCAGATTTAAAAGCAAAAGTTCTACATTTTACTAAAATAATTTCTTGTGTTTTTCCTCATTAGACTTTTTGTTATTAAAAATGGAGCTGTAAGAATTAAAAAGCACCTATATGTTAATGTATAAAATGCTTTCCATAATTAGTCCATGACTGGTTAAAGAATTATTCTTTTATGACATAAATATAATTGAGAATTTATGTTTCTGTGTATGTATGAATCTAAAAGCAAGCTATACTGTGAATCTATGCTTTAAAGTTAAGTTTACAAGTTAACACTGCATAAGTTTAATGTATAAAAAAAGCAGATGCTTTCTTTTGTGCAGTATACCTTCAGATCTTGTAAATGATCAGAATTCGGCATAACTTTAAATTTTGTTCGAACATTAAAATTTGATTTGTATCTATTGGCTTTGTATAAAGAACATTGTATTATTGTGTAAAGAGATACACTTGCATATTGTGTAATATCTATTTATGATCATTAATAATCTATAAGGGCTCTAAACATGTACTTAACATTAATTTATATAAATACACCCTTTAAATGTCTGTTAAAGAAATCAAATGTTGCTTTGAGAATAGAAACTAAGTATATATTAGAATTTTTATATAACTGTGATGCTATTTATTGCTAACTTCATAGTATATTAAGTGATATATTTGTGTTCCTGAGGTATCCCGGCCTCCAAAAATACAAGTTAAAATACATCTTATCACATTGACAACTCCTGGGTAAAGTTGTTTTGGATATAAACATCTTCAAGTTCAAGTTTCTGGATTTCCTTGACTTGTGTCCCAGCTGTGTGTGATGAAATGTCCGTAACAATCCAGCATGAAATGGGCAGCCAGATGATGTGAGGACTTTGTCGTCAGTGTCGTTCTGTGATTGATATTTATTATATGTATTATAACGCTTAGAGACACTACAACACTGCGGAGTCCAGACAATATTGTTTTAAAAATTACAGGTTAGACATTAATAATCTAGAAAGTACATCTGTGGACAAGTATATCCCTCTTAAATGCCCCTGTATTAAAAAAAGCAAATTTAAAAATGTCTTCATGTCATTTAATATTTTGTAAATAGGGGGCCGGGCAGATGGCTCAGTGGAATAAGTGCTTCCCTGGCAAGAACAAGGGCCTGAGTTCAATTCCTGATTCAAAAAACAAACAAATAAACAAAAAAACCAAAACAAAAAAACCAAAACTTCAATATTTTGTAAATAGATAAAAATAACTGAATAGTTTCTCTATACTAAGATTAAAAAGTTGCATATGCTTCAGCAATAATAATCAGATCTATTTGTTCTGATACATGTCATCATGACTATTATGCTAAAATATTGTTATTGGGTTTCAATTTTTTCTCATAAAACTTTATAATTTTTATCAACTTCAACTTCTAAAGCATCCATAATTGATATAAAACTAACAGTTCTCTGGTCAAAGTATATATTTCAAAGTGTTTGATATTTAAATAAGATCATAAAATTCAACTCACTGCCATAGTGGTTCATCTGATCTCCTGGGTGTTCAACAAATGGAGGTTTAGAGGGTAAAGAATGATATGTGGCCTAAAAGGACAGCCAATTCTTTGGCCCTGGGTCTCCAAGGTAAACAAGGACTGAGGACATGAAAGGGCTGTTTTTAGAGGTCATTTTTAGAGATCTCTTTTTAGAGAATCATTTAATTAATCATGCAACGTCCTGAGCAGGACGTTGTTACACTCCAAAGGACAGGTCAACCAATGTAGAATGTGCTAAAAATCAGGTTTGCAGACAAGCAAGACTGTGACCTCTTCTGTCAGTTAACACAGCTTCCAAAGGTATCCTTAAGAGAGTATTCAGTAACTCTCGGGACATATAGCAGAAGTTTACTTTTGGTTAATAGAGATTTTGTCTTAATTTGATTTTTTTATGAAAAAAGTAAATCAACAACTTATAACAAAATAATAGGAAAATAACACTAGTTAATACCTTGCCTATTGTTGTCTTCAAAGTAGTTACTGAGAGCACAAAATATAGCATGAAAAATTCTCCAAGTAATATTATCCTAGATCATTTTTTCAACATATTAAGAGAACTAGTAGTATAATTAAGTTGCTTTTTCCTTTTCTTTTCCTTCCTTTCCCCTTTTCCTTGTCCCTTTTTTTTCTTTTGTAAAATTTCTCTGCATTTCACAATACCTAACGTACATTTTAGATTGTATTTTTTCAGTTTCTCACACCAAGGAGACAATACAATGTTTACAAGTGTGAGTCTAATTTATTTTACTTATGAGTATGGTCTCAAGTTATATCCATTTACCTATAAATGTCCCAAATTTATTTTTCTTTATGGATGAGTAGTACAAAATTATATGAAAAGACCACATCTTCATTATTCATTCCTCAGTTGATGGGCACTTGGGTTGTTTCTAAGATTTAGCTTTCCCAAATTGTGCTGCTATGAACACAGTTAGGTGCATAGTGTGCACATATATCACTGTGAGATGATGTTCCTAATTTGGCTTTATTTGTTGGTTTATTTATTTTTATGCATTTGGTACAGGGTCTACAGGGATTACAGGGTCTAACTACGTAGATCCGAGTCATAGTGATTCTCCTGTTTTCAGCCTTCCAAGAGCTGGGATAATAGGCTTGCACCACCACACCCAGTCTCAATCACTGTCTTGGCACGCCCTGGGGTTGGGCCCAGCATGGAATGCTGAAGATCAAACCCCATCCTCTGCACTCTACCTAAGCAGGCACTTCAGTCTGCTGAGCTATCTGGATGGCCCATATTTATTGATTGATTGATTGATTGATTGATTTTCTAATTTAGCTTTAAACAACCAGCAAAAAATAAAACTACATGTATGTTAAAGAAGAAATGATAATAAAAGTTAGATATAGAAGAGTAGGCCCAATCATTACACTGACCCCTAGCTCAGCATTACTATGGCTTAGTGAGGCTAGAAATCCACAATGAAAGCTATAAAAGCTCAGCACGGGTCTTTAAATTCCTTACCTAAAATTGTTCTGCAAAATCACAAAACTCCCATTGTATTACAGCTGAAGCTAATTTTAATCCCTATTGCAATACCTCAAAATGGTGTCTAGATTTGGACCCTTTCCTCAGTCTTCCCTGTCCATTTTAGTGTTCATGCTTTGGTCATATGTGATTTACTCTCTTGGTAAATTTTGTGTGTTCTCACTTAAAGGCTGTCAAATTCCAGGTGATCATGAAGATGGAACACGTGATAAATATGCCAGACTCCTTTGACTGGAGTCTGTTAGATCAGCCCTCCCTGTGAGTCCATCATAGTTGAACTCCAAGGCCTCTCAAATTAGCTGTCTGAAGAAGGCTTCTGAAGGTCATTTCCTCTAGGTCAACACTTTTCAGCTTGAAGCAGATAGGTTTAAATATCATTCACTTTCCCCAAGCTGCCAATAAGGACACCTCTTTGGGAGGCAGTGTTATAGGCAGCTAAGTTGGACAAAAATTAATAAACAGAGAGGGATTGGGCTCTCAAGGAAGTCAGCATGAAAATAAAAACACAAGAACTGTGGCTGGAGATGCCCTGCATCTAAAGGCCAGTCCTCAAAACAAAGATGCAGTGGCCAGGTCTACGTGCTCTCGAAGGGATAAACAGTCATCTGGAACTTTGGTGTAGCTAGTAGAACCTGGCCCTATAACCCCAAAGAAACATCAGATGCCCAGGTGGGTGGCCAGATCATCCAGACTCATCCCCTCCTCGAACTGTCATTTTTCTGTCCATCTACCCTTGCTAAGTGAATAGTGTCCCTACTGAACCAACGTGACGTAAGTGGCTGTATTTGTGATCCTATAGGTGAGTTATACTTTGACACATGTTGTACTCTCACTGGGACTTTGTTTTATAAATTGCAACTGGTGAAGGGCTTCAGTTACCACCCAACTCTCGCCCTTTTTTCCAGTGAATCTCTCTTAACCTCTTCCTTTGCATCACAACTTTACTCCTCAGTGTTGTGAGACAACCAATTGAACATTCAACATGTAACATAACTGGAGTTATAGTTCTCCCATGTCCTTACAACTACATGACCAGTGGAGTCCAGCCAAGTTGGCCATGGACAGAACCTTCTAAAATGGGAACTTGTATTAGTAAATTATTTATCCTATAAACTATTATAAGACATCAGTATAAATTGTTTTCTTAGGTATTTTGCTACATAGATTTGTTGCTGAAAACAAGTGATTGAAATAGTGATTGAACAGTGAACTCTGGCACAAGGCCAGCTGTTCTTCATGTGTTCCATAGAAACTGGAGGAAATAGACTCACAAAGCTACAGCTGAAGTTTCACTATGGGAATGGCATCTTGCAATGATGGACACTGTTGTCCAGAATATACCACTTAAACTGAGGGATACTGAAATTCACTCCTGTAGCAGTACCTGCATCATGTAAGAAAAGTATGAGAACAATAGATCCATGAATCTCCCCCTAAATCAGTGAGAACAATCTTGAAGATAAATAATGTAATACATTTTCCAGATAACTCTGATAAATGTATTTCAACATTGTCTGCCTTAAAACAACATCCGTTGCATGTTACTTTGTCCAATTTATGAAATCACATTGTCTGGTCACAAAAACTTGGAAATAGAAGTGAATATCATCACGACCACTTCCATAACTACAGAAGTCACATTTTGTAAATATTCTGATCAAAAAAAGATCTATACTTGTATAAGAAATTAAAGCAATTAACGCATGAATAATAGGTAGAAGGCATGAATTTAGAACCTAGGTAATCAAGTAGAATAACACTCAATATTCTTTTGCTTGTTACATATATCTACAAATTGACAAGATTGTATGACACCCTGAAAAGAAAATGAAGGGTCAGGGTTCAGGTCCATAGCCCTCAATAATGCAGGCCTGGTACACCAATTTGCCTAATGAACCAGAGAAAAAGAGACTACCAATGACAATGAGGGCTGCAGAGTTTGAGGGTGGAGGAAAGCTGTCAGGGGCCTTGACCAACAGGAACAATGGGATATTCAGTTAATGCCACCATCCTGTCTCTTTGGTATTTTCCAAGAAATCTAGCATAAATATTTTGAAATCTCTAGGTAGATAACTGATATATATGATACTTAAGCAGATTTTAGTGGATATTGTCAGGAATGTGCCTTGGTAGTCTTTATTATTGAGTGCACCTTCAGACCAGGTCAGTGGTGGGGAAACCTCACTATGCCACAGCTGGCTGGATGTACCATCGGAAGCTCTAAATGGATCTCCACTACTGGCCCAGGTGAGAAGTATGCTGACTTCTTAGGGTTATCTTTGAATTGATGCAGGCTTCCTTGGAATTTCCTTGGACTGAAGTATTCCATCCCTTCTCTACAGAGCAAGCTGCAGCCTTTGGCAGACTAATATGGAGTTGTGAGGTGTTAATTCCTTTATTTGAGATTGAGGTTGACTCATAGAAATAACAATGTTTCCAGTGAAAACCCTTGGTAAAATGCCATGCTTGCTCAGCTTCTGGTTACTGCTCTACTCTGCTGCCTTCCTTATTTTTGTTCTACTGAAAAATATTCATTCACACATCCAGAAGAAAAAAGTATGAAAAATGAACAAATAAGTGATAATTTTCTGATACTCTTTCTAGACAAATCAAGTAAAGATGCACCTTTCTCTGTCTGATGCTGAGGCCCACAAGCCCATCACTAGTGAGGAACAGGCCAGAAAACTGCAAGTTTGGGGTTAGCCTATGACACATAATGAAGGCCAGTCTTAAAAGAAAAAAGAAAAGAAAGAAAAAAGAGGAAGAAAAGAAAAAATTATTTCTCCAAAAACTTACATACAGTGCAAGTTACAGAAACAAATGGGTGAACAAAGAGATAAAAGAATCATGGGTTGTACTTCAGGTAAAAGAAAACTCCAAGACGAGGAAGACCAATTTCAAGAAGCAAGATGGGTGAAAGATTCAGAAGAAACCATGAAAGAAATCAAATGTCTCTACAGAGGGGGGTGGCACTGCTGTAGGACAGTACCTTAGGTTGGTTAGTTTATGAACCAAAAGAATGTATTTCATAGAATTCTTGGTGGAAAATTGCATTCAGGCTGGTAGACAGCATAGTTTCATTCTAGTGAAAGTCCACTTCTGTGCCATATAGTCTCCTCCTACCTATCCTTATAAAGCAGAAAGAGAGAAAGTTAGGTGTCTGCAATTCTTTTGATAAAGCCACTAATCCCATTCATAAAGGATAGATGTTCATGACCTAATTATTTCCAAAAGCCCCATTTCCTGACTGTATCACACTGGGAATTAGGCTATAACTTATGAATTTTGGAGAAAGATCTCAATCCATTCTATAGTCTAAACCTCCCCCCGCCTCAGGGATGAAACAGATTTGGTGATGCATTTGAACATATCAAGGAAATAACTGTAAATTAAAAGCTGAAATTTTGCTGAGTACGTATAAAGCAAATTAAAGTTATAATAAACTAGGCATCTTTAACTTGAAAAGAACCTAAGTGTTATTTGCATGAAATGTTATAGCAATTTGGAGCTTGGTGTATATATTACTTCTTGTCTGAACCATTTTTACATTCATTACTTTTTTGAAATCAAAGGATTTGAAATCAAATCAAATACCTTAATTTCTATCCCTGTCCTTCACTTTATAACTTTTGTTTAATTTTTGAGCATTTTATTTTGAGCATATTTGTTTTCTCCAACTTTTATATGTGTAGGGTGTTTCCTTTCTATTTTTTTACATCACCATAATTTTGACTTGGAATGAATATCTTCATTTTAAAGTTCTTTTAGGGAACTTAGTGAAGTTCCTTTAGTTACTGAAAATTCCCTTTGAAAGTGTGAAAATATATTCCATATATGTCATTGTAAAAACAATTTCAAACATTTCTGACATAATTTGAAACACAGCAGAGTAGTGGCTTTCCTCCCTGAAAATACGTTATAGTCCTGAAAGTCTTCTTTATCAGTCTTTTGCAATTCTCACATTGTAAAAGACATTTATATCTTTTATAATGAACAGTGTCACTGCATGTAAAATAAATTTTGATTAATATTCTTTGCTCACCTAGGATTAGTCTTGCTTTGCACTTATAAGGACATGTTTTTAATTATTATTATTTTTTAAGAATTTATTTGTTTATTTATTTATTTTGTGTGTGTGTATGTGGCCAGCTCAGCCCACCAGGGGGTGG
>NDGM011180524.1:21014-36778 GCA_002564305.1 Octomys mimax | reverse complement strand
TATATATATATATATATATATATATATATATTAGGATATATTAGGATGACATTAAACTTGTACTAAGTGGCAGGACAAAAACATATTCTGGCCAGAAATTGTCCTTAAGGTATGGCCTTATGATTAGTTGTTTGGTTGAAAAGTTTGTCATCAGAATACATGATGAGGGTAAGAAAGAATTATAGCACTATAGTATAGTGCTATATGTTCGATGATGTTCAATGCATATTGTTCAACTGCATTAGCAGTTCTTGGACATAGGCATTTCTTTGTTTTGTAAATATTCTGAGGGAACTAACCTTAGACCACTTTGGAATGCAAAAGTTGATTGTCTTCCCCAAGCAATATTATTTCACTTGCTTTCTCTGGTTGGATAAGGGCAAGCGAATCAAACACATCCACCAATAAGAACTGCATTCATTTTCCACCTTATAAGTTTGCCACCTTGACAAATTAATACATATTTTACAGCTTAAAATTAATCCATTTATTACTTAATAGCTGTATGGGCCATAAGTCTCACTACAGCATGCCTTAATTGGGCTTTGATTAGCATCTTGTAAGTCTCTGAGGATGAATCTGTTTTAAACCCAGTTAGGCTGTTGGCTGAATTTTGTTCTTGAAACTGTAGTTCTGGGGTAATGGCTTCTCTGTTACTGATCAGGCAGCAATTTTTTCTAAAAGTTCCTAGAGGTTTTCCACATACTTTTTTATGTGTTCCACATGACTTTAACTACAATGGGTCAGAGACTGCATGTACTTCAGATCTCCCTTGATTTTCCTCTACCACATTTCTCTGACTGTAGGCAGAGAATGTTTTCTGATCTTAATGACTTGGGTAGTTCAGACTGAGTAATTCTCAATGATCCACTTATTTTTAGATTGAACTTATTTACATCTCTAAAGATCCTCTGCCATGTATCGCAGTAGTCACAGGTTCCAGAAGTTAGGGTATAGACCACAGTTGGAGGCCATTTTTTCTAGTTACAAAATGTTAAGGATTATTTAGTATGTCTTGTCTGATTTCAAAGTATTGTCTTTCTATGTTTGAATGTCAAATGGTCTTCGCAACCCCAGCCATCAAATCTGCCTAGACTATAACTTCTTAGTTACTCATTGCTGACTTAGAGTAGCATTGGTAGTATGAATAAACTAAAACCATAGTGCAAATCCTCTGTCTTTTCTCCATATATGCTTCTTACCAGCTTATATCTGGCCAGGTATGGAATGCTGCACCAAAGCAAGTGTATTATAGGTTGTGAATGGAGGGGGGATGGAAAACACCCAACACCTCATTATCTTTATATTTACATGCTATTAGTCTGCCCTGATTCCTTGTTTCCTACTAATAAATCACCATAACCTCAAGGCCTTTGTCTTGACAACCTCATTTTCTCTCAGCCCAAGACCATTCCATGGTGCTAGTGATGTACGAGCACACCTTATCCTTGCATGGATTCTTATGTAAATAATTACTCTCCATTTGAAAATCCTTTCCCTTTGAAAGTCCGCTGAAATTTAATGAGAAAAATTATTTCTTTTGCAGCCTCAATATTAAAACAAATATGATTTCATAGTTGCAGAAATCTGGTACATATTGTCTGCCTTCATTTGGGAATAATTTATGTATCAAATGAGAAATCCCTTTCATTGACTGACATCTTGCAAATGAAACCTGCAGCCTCTTGAACTCCATTATAATTTCATGAATATTGGAAGATTTAGCTATGGTTTAGAAAACACCTGAGTATTAACAGCATTGTAACCTATATTTATAAATTCCCTTTCCTCCAATTGGTTTATAGCAGTCCATTCCCACAATATACATATGAATTGTTAAGTGGAAGACTTTATTGTAAGCAGGAATGCTAAGGGTCAGTGAAGTAACACACACACATGTAATGTTCCAGTTAGTATCTTTGCACTCTAAATTCCTTCCTAGGAAAGTTGCTTTCATTACTTAGGTATCTCTTATTCACATCACACTGTGCTAGGTATGCATTCAGTCTCAATTTTTTTTTCTCCAGTTGTCAATCCCAGCTCCTGTACCCCTCTTCTCTTCATTTGCTCACCCACTTGATTTCTGCCAACAATGGTTTCCTACTCCAACTTCTGAAACATGATTCTCAATCTTTAAAATACATAAGGCTTCTGGGGAGCTCTGAGCCTTAACAACAGTGAGTATGTCTTTTTGTTGGTCTGTGAGGAAGCCCAAGAATCTGAATTTTAACAGATGCGGCTACAATGGTCCAATGCTGATGTTAATTGAAAAACGTATCTCAGGAGCGATCCTGATGTGAAGAAAAAATGTTAGAAAAAGTGTTGGATGTTCAAGCCTATGAATAATGGTATAATTGTTTGTAGGCCATCCATCCTATTTTGGGCTGAGTTACCAAAGCAGGGCTGAAGACAGATTTTTTTTCTATTGATTTATTGAGATTGTGCATTTGAGAAGATAAAGAAGGAAGTAGGATGGGGATGGGGAATAAGGAAAGCAATGTTTTCACCAGAGACTTTTCAATCTCATCCCATGGGAGGATAATGTGGAGGACAGAAGGTAAAAACTGGGTTATTAAAAGCAACATTCTCCTATTGGGATGAAACGTGCTGACTGGTAGGAGCCATGGGGCGGGCTGCAACAGCATCAGCTGTATCTCTTCACTCAAGAAGTCACCTTTGCTACTTTTAGCTCTGCTCTTCTGTCTTCCTTCTTCCCCCTGGAACAGTTCATTATCTGCTTTGATCCTAAGGTACAGGCCCATGCTTTACCCAATTCCAATACATGACTGTACATTTTCTGTGCTTCATTTCCTTTCCTAGCAGATTCTATGCCACAATAGTGATGTTTGTTTGT
The DNA here is from genome assembly GCA_002564305.1 of Octomys mimax. Taxonomy (NCBI): domain Eukaryota; kingdom Metazoa; phylum Chordata; class Mammalia; order Rodentia; family Octodontidae; genus Octomys; species Octomys mimax. Next base: position 33,924 of record NDGM011180524.1, on the reverse strand, counting down.
TTGTATTTAGGACAGGGTCTACAGCGTCTACAGGGTCTCACTGTGTAGATTGGACTCATAGTGATCCTCCTGTTTACAGCCTCCCAAGTCCTGGGATTATAGGCATGGACCACCATGCCCAGTTTCAATGGCTGTTTCAGCGTACTCTGGGGACAGGGCCAGCACAGCAGACCTGGGGATCCAACTCCAGGTCCCTGCATCTGCCTAAGCAGGTGCTTTAATCCACTGAACTACTTGTCCCACCATCATAGTATTTTTTAAATTGCTCTTAATATTCTTTTACCTAGAAAATGAAATCCTGCTCTGGAAACTTCCTATTGAAATGGTATTGCTATTATGTAACAGATATTCAACAGGTATTATGTAACAGGTATGACTTTCCAGTACTTCATGGTTCCAAAGGCCCAACACGATCTCTTTCTTGCTGCTCTACTTATACATTCCTAGTTTTAGGAAGGGATTCTGGGTTGTGGAGTTCCAAAGACATCATCATCATCATCATATTCTTAGAGAAATGGCGCCTTTGCAGGTGTGCAATACAGTAGTCCAGACAATCCTCCCAGGACAGGATTATTATGGTTTTTTATAAGCAGAATATATTTATTGAGGGAAAGAAAACTCCTGTCTAAGAGAGGGACAGGAGGGGGGCCCAAGCTGGTAGTCCCCAGGAAGCACAGGATTATTATGCCTGTGGGCGAGACTTGTGCAGCATGATCTGTCAGCCTATTTTGCATGCCAGATTTTTTCACTCTCTCGCATGCCTTGTGATGTCTGTCTGACCTCAGGAATGTTTTTATTTCTCTGTATCTGTTTATTTTTACTACTTTTTCTCCCTTAATAAGAGAAGATTGCAAAACCATAAGAAACCAACAAATTTTCTTATGCATTTGGCAAGCCAATAATGAAATTTAGTAATCTGATAAAATTACTTCAACTGGGGGAGATATTGCTAAAATGTTTGTTGGACAAATTAAGCAAAGATGCTAAACTAAATATGGAAAATAAGGGACAGAGTTGTTATGGCAACTTCCTGGTCCCTAAGCACACGACTTGGCCTACTTACAGACCTGAGGTCTGTGGCTATGCCAGCAATTCAGAAGCACTATTTTCAGTTATTACCCTGACAAAAATTTCTGTTCTAAAGATATAGCATAATGATGTGCCTTGTGCTTGGTAAATTAAACTTATCATGTGTATTTATTTACAAATGCAAAATTTCACAAAACCTAGAAATTTGCACACTTGAAAATACTACACTATAATAAATATTAGAATAGGTAATTTAAAATAATGAGGCAACAGACAGAACACACATGAATAAGAAAAGATAAATAATTTACCTTACTAGCAACCTAACAAAGGAAACAAGAAGAGTAATTTTCCACTTGTGAAATTGGCATATATTTTACAAAATGATACTATCTAGCGGTGGTCAGGATACTGAAAAATGAACAGTTAGATACATAGCTGAATAAGGGATAGCATACATGGTATTGTTTTGAAAAAATATAAAGTTTTAAAAATGCACTAAGAAACTGAAGGAAAATCTGGTGGTACAACTTCATTGCAAGGGATTTACAGCAAGGAAATATCGAGTATGCAATGAAACTAAATTTGTTGCAAACCAGAAAAGTTAGTGACTTGTCGTATTCCAAGCCCCCAACAGGGCAAGTATATCTCCATGCTATTGTTTTGCATACTTTTTTTCATTGATGAACTAATTCAGGAGCAAATGTCTCTAAGTCTAGAGTTAAGTAGGCTTGCAAAAGATGGACTAGGTATGAAACTTCTTAAATTTAAGCACCTCAAACCCCTTAAATCTTCTTTGTGCCCTAACCTATCCTTTTGCAATTGAATTTAATTTTGATCTAATCTTGCTTAATAGGAGAATGTTAAATTTGGCTTCATAGTTCATCTGTCTTCCTTGGGACCAACTGGGCATCTAACGGTGAGAGCCAAACTCATGAATTTTTGCTTATCATGGCAGTCAGTGATTTGGACATGATCTAGAAGCTCAGGCTGAGAAAGCAGTGATGATGTCAGGAGGTCACCACATCCATCCCCGCTAAAGACTGCCAGGACTCCTTTCACTTACTGCTTCAAATGTAAAGCCCTTCTGGCTCGCTATTTAAAGTTCTTTAAATGATAGCATTGATCATTATTGTCTTTTTTTCAAACACTTGTTCATTAAAATCTAGATCTTTTCTGTTCCACCCAGTATTTTATCTCTATTCTACAACACTGCCAACACTGCCGCTACTGAGGGCCTCTCCTCTTCTTTCTTTACTCTGAGTCTTATCCTAACTTAACGGCAATCTTAGATCCAGTCTCCTCCATGAAGCTTCCAAGACACTCGGTGGTTGCCTCCTCTCCTGAGACCTTGTCCGTAGAGTGGGACCCGCACAGCCTGACTATCTTACATGCAAACAGCAGAGCTAGACATGTGGCATTAACTCCATCGATAATTGGGTGAGCAATTTTCAAGTTAAGAATGAAATCATTGCAGTATTAAGTATTTTTCTGTTGAATAACTTCAATGAGTGATCTGGTACTCTTGTTTTAATTTTTAAAGTTTGTGAAAATTGCAGTTGTCCAGTGACATCTTCTGTCCATCAGAAAACTGAACAAACATAAATCTTGAACAATTTTCTTCCAACCACTTTGAATTCACAGGCTTAAAGTGTAGCTCAGTTTTTGTTTTACATTTAAGGGATTTGAAGAATATTCTACTTATGTTTCAGATTAAAATAATTGCCTAAATTTCTCCTTTCATTTTTTTTTCGTTTTTATACAGCTCATTATTTTATTTCTCTAGACACTAAGAGCTCCTAATTTGACTAATATATTAAATAGAGTTCATCTTATATTACAGTTTTGATTCAATAATCTCAAGTGATAGCTTACAGTCATCATATCAGATTTCCCTTTGAATGTTCCTAAATGTACTGTACTCACCATCAATAATAATCAAGCTCAGTTATATCATCATTCTATTCCTGAGCTGTCATTCACTATGAGAACAATTGAGATAATGAAGAAGATTGTCTAAGTAACTCTTAGTACAGTATGAAGACAAGCAACATCGCTTATATAGCAGATGGGGTCCTCTCTGAAAATGTGATAGTGGTTGTGGAATTGGCAAGAAGACTAGAGGAAGTGTTGTGGTGAATTCTTGGCAGGGAAATGGCCCTCAGCTATCCTTTCCCTTCACATCACAAATTATTCTGTGATTCTATAACTGGTGCCCTAATAGCATTCAATTGCAGGATGCCGAGACAATAGAAATTTACCACTAAACCACAATGGTCCTTGGCACACACACTAACCTTTCCTCTTGGGCTAACATAACTTGAAACAAATCCAAGGAATTGTGCATGTGGTTTCAGTTTATGGTAATTATTTATTTATTTGATTTTTGATACTGGAAGTCAAACTCAAGACCTCGAACTTGGCAGGCAGGTGTTCCAACATTAAGCTATATCCCTGGCCCAATTTATGTTAGCTGTTGCAGATGCACCTGCTGATTTTGACTCAGCGCTAGTTGAGGCAAAAGGAAATTGCTTCTGCCTTTACTTGGTAGTTCTGTGAGTTTTCAGGGAGCACAGCGGAAAAATCAATGCCAGATATGTTCTTAGAGAAGATGCTTTTAATGGCTTCCTGTTGACCTTGTCACTAGAGGAAGACATCACATTGATCAATGTGGACAGTGTCACGGGGACCTATCTTTCCTTGCTTTTTTTCTCAAATACTTCAGAGTTGATGCATGCCTTGATGTAAGAAGTAATTTCTCAGCAAATGAACAGTTACAATGGCCTTAATATCCTTAGTTGAGAGTAGGGTTCATCTCTGCTGCTGCCCTTTTGCTTCCAGTTATGTAAGAAATTAGCCAACATGGACAAAAGCCACATCTTTAACCTCATTCAGAGTTTTCTGAAAACTCTGTACATCCTATATCATAGCAGTTTCCCTCTTTTTATGCTAAATTTACTTGGAAAATACTACAAATAATATGGTTTTTAAAATAATAATATACTGCCCTTTCATGGCACTTATGTGCAAGAGCATATGCATAGGTAAGAAAGACTTTTACTACCCTAGGAGTTTGTATCCAAAACCAGGATTGTCTTCAAATAACACAGGCACATTTGTAAACCTAGTATGTCAGCCTAGACTTCTTCCTTTATATTGAGTTACAGGTATCCACTGTCTATTCGTTCAATCTAGGTTTGATTATATTTAACTTTGGTCATCCATGCTTTCTTGATTTTGAATCTTAAATGGTTGTTAGACTGTCCCTCTTCTTCCTTTATCATTTTCTCAAAATTTGTACCTTTATATGGTTTTAAGATTCAATTAGATACATTGGAAGATGGTCTTATTTCATTTAAGTTCCAAGGCTCAGTTGAAGATGATTTTCTTGTTGTATTAGAAAAAGTCCATTTGGGGCCTGGTACAGTTTGTGGCTGGTTGTCACCTCCAACGCCTCATGCAGTCATGGAATGGCTTCTGCAATTTGTGACTGATTATTGTGGGTGTGGGTGCTGTACCCACACTGGGACAGGTAATCCTCATTACAGTGTAAAGAGGTGAAAGAGGCTTGCTAGCTGCCTGAGCCGCTGCCCCTCCCTTTGCTCTTTTTGCTCTTTGCTGCTGACATGAATGGTTGCTCTCTGCCCTGTGCCACTCTGCCTTGCAGCCAGTTGAGTATGGACTGAAGCCTCCACTAACTGTGAGCTAAATAAACCTTTCCTTCCTTAATTTTGGATACTTTGTCCCAGCAATGAGAGAAGAGTAACTGAGACAAGTTCTAAAACTGAAGCAAGAATAAAGTAGATAAAGTAGCATCTTGAGCACATTTGTGTCTATCTTATACATCTTGATGTAAGAAATATTAGAAGCCAATAGGGATGCATTGATATTTTGCCCAATTTATATGCTAGATCTGAATCCCATGGTAGAGATTTTATTCCATAAGCATATACCATATAGCATACCAGAAATCAAAGTTCTCACAAAACAATAAAAAGGTCTTACTGTCAACAGAAATAGTGCACCAGAGATGCTTAATTGTATATGTTCTTCAAGAACATTTTCATCAGTGTGTTTTGCTAATCTTGAGAAAAGCCAAGTTGCAAAGACCTGACTCATTGCACCAATAATTGACTTCATTATAGGCACTGAGCATGGGTTCTGTTTGAAGGCATTTCTTGTGATGCCCTAGCATCCCTTCAAAGTATTTTTCTTATCATCTGACTCCAACATTAATATTAGCATCCATGTCTGTAAGTCTGCCCAAAGGGCCATTTATTTAGTTCAGTTATTAAGCTAACCTTCTGTGGATATCATTCCCTGGAGCATAAGGCGCCTTCAAGGCCAGCAACTGTGTTCACAGTGAATGACCATGTAGCAATCTGGAAGCTTGAAAATAACCTTGGGGAAGCAGTACCCTGTGGCTAGGTCACCCTGAGGGTCACAGAATCAAGATGCTGACTCTCAGTGGGGAATTTCCTTCTCATTTTTTAAAAAATGTATTTGGTTGTTACAGGGTCTCACTACACACCTCATGCTCATAGTGATCCTCCTGTTTTCATCCACCCCAGCACTGGGATTACAGGTGTATGTCACTACTCCTGGACTCTGGCCAACTCAGCTGACCCTGGGGGCAGGGCTGACATGGCATGTGGCATGTGGGATGAAACCCAGGTCCCTGTGTTTGCCTAAGCAGGAGCTTTAGTCCACTGAGCTATCTCTTCAACCCCCCTTTTTTTGTTTTGATTTGAAGTTCCCTGTGAAGTGCTGAGCGGAGCACGCATAGGGGGAGCCAAAATATTTTGCCTCCATGTCAGCATCCTTCATGTGAAATAAGTCATGGCAACCTCATTACATGATGAAATGCTGTGGAAGATCTCTCTGGTATTATATATGGTAAAATTAGGGGAAAGTTTTCTTTTGTGCATGTACCATTTATACATATGGTTGTAAATACTACATCCTTCTACAAGCTTTGTGAGGTAATGTCATGTCATTACCTGGCTGCTACTAAGCACAAGACAGAAAATAGTGCTTAAGATTAAAAGTTCTGGAGGGAGTCAATCTGGGTATTAATATACTGGCTATGCTGTCAAGGTGTGCAACCTTGGACATGTCAAAATAAACTAGACCTCTTGGTTTTCGTCAGTACTACTGATACTACTGGGGATAAGGATAACACTAATCCCATAATTCTTTGTGAGATGCGTAAGATTATTATGTATAAGGCGTATAATTGAGATCTCATCACTTAGAAAAAGTGTAACTGTGTTATCTCTCATTACCTGATGGGAGACTAGATCTGATGCTGATTTTTGGACTTTGTTTTCAATAAAGGTTCTTATAGAATTCTTTTTTTAAAAAATTGCCAAAATAGTGTAAAATGTTCTTATATCATCTGTGCTCACTTCTCCCTCTTGCTAAATCTTATGTTGCTTTGTAACTTTTGCCACAATTATGAACTAAGATTCATACACTATTAACTTTAAACTTTTAAAAGATTTCATCAACTTCTTTTTCTATACCAGCACCCTACCAAGGATATCATATTCTACCTATTTTTTATGTCTTTTTGTGTTCTTCTAGGCTGTTAAGTTCTCAGACTTTCCTTGTTTTCAATGACCTTGACAGTTTTTTTTTTAAATAAAGTCTCTAAATTTGAAATCAAGTCACTAGGTGTGAGCCACACCTAGGAGTGGAGAGTTTGGTTGTTTCTTGAGATTGAAGTCAAAGTAGCTACATATATTGCTTGGAAATAATTTGTATAATGACTTGTTTTTTCCTCCCCAATTATTTTTATTTGAACATATCTTTTTAATAGCATGGATATATGTTTTATACTTTGGATTACAATTTCTACTATATTGTTTACTTATTGCTTACATTACTTTCACTTTGGCCTTTGAAAGTTTCCCTTAACTTTAGTATCCCTTTGACACTGTTTCATTGTTTTTGAGAACTTGCTTCTGACATTACAAGGGGTTTCAGACTCATCTTGTGTAATGTCTGCTCCTGCCTTACAACTGGTGTCTGACAAGAATCTTGAATCCTATTTTTGGATAATAACATTACAAGCCAGAGTGCGGCTTTAGGATGTTGCTTCAGTGGATGCAAATTGGACATATATGTGTACCAACCCACATGTAAACATTTGTATACACTTATCAGTTTATTGAAATACACTTAATTAATATTGATTTTTCCTACTTTGCTCTAGCATCACTTGGTTTGTTGTAGTTTTTCCCTTTTTTCTTACCTGTAACCATTGTTTCTAATAGTGATACACTTTGTTTCTCCCATCTTCTATTCACTTATTTACTCATTTTACCTTGTTATACATATGTGTAGCTATTTTAGAATTGTTCATGTAAAAGCTCATGAAAAGCAGTTTGATTAAACAGGATGGAGTGCTTGCATTCCATTCCTGAATGTAATCTTAATAGATTTGGATCAGCCCTGTGACCTCTCAAGGTGATCTTTCTTATTATAGAAATATGTTTGGCTTCCTTGTTTCTGTAAATATTCTCATTGCCTGAGCAATGTGCCTCATATATTGAAATAAGCCTGCATGAAGTCTAGACCATGTATTTGTTTTATCAAAACATTCTACTAACAGGTCCTTGCTTATATGTTTTTTAAATGTTTTAAAGAATAAAAGAAATAGTTATAATAAGGAAAACAGGATTAGAAATGATACAAATTTTCACTAAACAAAGAAATAGGAATTCAACATAGTTACTGAATTGCATGAGGTTGTTTTCAAATTACTTGTTTAGTTTAACAGATATAAACATGCAAAACTGGCTTTAAAAAGCAAAACAAAACAACAACAAAAAAGTTTATAAGGGGGAAAAACAGAAAGAAAAAAATAAGCATTAACCTATCCTTTCAAAAGACCAGCAGAAATTGACTGTATAATTATCCAAACTATTCTGCATATATACATAAATATATCTTTTCCCCTTCTTTCTTTCATCCTTTTCCTCATCCCAGTTTTTCCTTCCCACTGAAAAAATTCATTCCCTTTTGCAATATTTATTGTACCTTTTAGATTTTATTTACTTTTTCAGGTTCTCATGCTAGCGAGACAAAATGTTTGTACATGTGGGTATACTTACTTCATTTACCAAAACAGACTCTAGTTGCAACCATGTTTATACAAAAATCCTTGAATTTATATTTTTATAGCTGAGTAATACTTCATTGTATACCATATCTTTTTTTATCCAGCCCTCAGTTGGTGGGCATTTAGGTTGTTTCCAAGATTTAGCTATAATAAATTGTGCCTCTATAAACATGGGTCATATATATCGCTGCAGTATGATAATTTCAGTTCATTTGGGAAAATACCTAGAAAGGAAATAGCTGGTGTGAGTGCTCCAATTCTAACTTTTTGAGGAATTTCCATAAGGGCTATGCCAACCTACACTCACCAACAGTGGACAAAAGTTTCTTTCTACCTACAGCCTCTTCAGGGTTTATTATTGGTTGACTTCTTGATAGTAGCCATTTTTGTCTGACATGAAGGTATCTCAGCATTGTTTTAATTGCCATCTCTTGAATGACCAATGATGTTGAACATTTTTTATGTATTTATTTGCCATTTGTGCCTCTTCATTTGTGAAGTGTGTATTCATCTCAGATGCCCCTTTTTGGGTTGAGTCTTTGAATTTTGGAGGCGTGATTTTTTTTATATGTTTTAGATAGAAGCCTTTTGTCTGAAGGACTGTCCACTATAATTTTTTCCCAATTTGTGGGTTTTCTTTTTACTCTGTTGGTGATTTCTTTTGTCATGCAGAAACTTATCAAAATGGTGACATCTTAATTGTTGATTCTTTGAAGATTTTCCTGTGCGGTTTGATTTTTGTTCTTGAACTGTTTACCTAACCCTATATCCTTAAGATTTCTACCTACTTTCTCTTCCAGAAGATTTAGTGTTTCAGTTTTAATATTTAAATCTTTGATCCTTTTTGACTGCAGTTTTGTGCATTGTGATAGGCATGGGTCTATTTTTAGATTTTGGCATATGGAGATCCAATGTTTACAGCACCATTTATTAAGAGGCTATCTTTCTTCTAGTGGCTTATATGTTTTGGTGACATTAATTTTAAGAACCACTGTTTTAATTTCTGTGAAAAATATTGACTAAAGTCTTATTAGCCATGAATTTATATTATACCCACAGGAATTCCAAATTTGAGTCATTTAATAGATGCTATTGGGATACCACATAAAAGGGAACATAGCACTAAAGAAATCCCCACAATTATGCTAAAAGAACAGATACTGTCATAGTCTACCTGGACTTACAAATCTACATAAAATCTAAGTGAAAGCAACTATCCGAAGTGCTCTAGTGAAATGAATCTGAAAAGCCACAGCATGTCACAATCCTAGGTGATGCAGGCATGTAATAAACCATATGGCCTATTTTTAATACTCACAGTAAGTCCAGGAACTGTCAGGCTTCTTTTCCTTGCCCTCATTTTATACTCAGTATATGAAACAAAGGCTGAAGGTTGTGAGGGTCTTTAATATGCCCCTGTGCTAGCCAGCTTTTCATCACTGTGGTGCAGTACTTCCCAAAACAACTTAAAGGATGAAAGACTGATTTGGGCTTATGGTGTCATAAGCCCCAGTCCATGGGGATCTGGCCTCATTGTTTCTAGGCCTGTGGTGAGGCATGACATCAAGGTGGAAGACTATGATGGAAAAAAGTCGCTTGCCTTGTGTCAGCCAGGAAGCAGTGGAAAGAGAAGGAGCCTAAGAAGAGATATCCCCCCTAGGCATGGCCCCAGTGACCAACTTCCTCCTAGTGTGCCCCACCTCCAAAGAGTCCATTAAGCTGTAAGGTCACTGATAGGTTAGTCCTTGATGAGGTTAATGTCTTCATGCAAATCACTTTCCCAAAGCTCCATCTCTGAACATGGCTGTCTGACCATCAAGCCTCAATACAGGAGTCATTGAGAATGTTCTTTACATAAACTGTAACAGTCCCAAAGTAAGCCTTTTGATGTACCACATTTTTGAAGTTATGGATGCTGTATTGTATTTATCAAAAGTAGTGCATACACATGAACCTAAATATCCCATGGTTTCTCTAATGTGAAATTAAAGAGCAAAATGAAAGCTAGATAATAGGAAACAGAAAGATACAAATTTTGTAAATTGGAAGAGAACCAAGAACTGGAGCGGAAGGGGACATAAAAAAATTAAGATGTGTTGTGTACATATACCAACTCCCTATTATGAATCTAGTCATATATACTATGCAAACAAGTGCTAAAGAAAATAAATATTGGAAGAAGTCTTGCATAAACATGAACTTAAAATAGTAATACCACATAGAATTATGTCTCCTTTTCTAATAAGCAGGACCTTATTTTGAGAGATTCTGTGTTAGACCCTAAGTAAAATAGATCAGAGATGAGTAAAACTTTTAATAATAGCTGTGAAATCCATTCTGTGTTATAGCTCAGATTATACTGCTACAGCAAGAACCTGGAGATGCTAAAAAATACAATCCTTTGATGGGAAATCAACTCATTAATGATGAGAGTACCATTAAACCATAAAGCTCTCTTATCTATTTAAAAGAAAACATCCTTCCTATCATCCATAAATAAGTGGAAGTTCAAGGCCAAGGAATTTTACCCAGCAGTTTATTGACAAGAGAGCTGGCTCCTGATGAATTTTAACAGCAGTCAAACTTCTCACACTTGTTAAAGCTGCTGGTGAAATATTCCAACGCTACAGTTAGCTGCCAAATACTTACTGCAGACCTACAATGCTTAGTTACTCCAAGCAGAGTGGTTTGTAACTCCACAACTCTATTATTCCAGAACAATAATAAAAGTCAAGGCATTACCCTTGTTTTCTCTCTTCAGAGAAACAAAAGATCCCTCAGTTCAGCTGAGTGTTCTTGATCCTCAACACCACTTGAGCACACCAGTGGTTCTCTTTATTTGTTTTTCACACACACAATAATCTTTTGAAATATGAATTAGCTAAATGCAATTGTGTTGTCAGGAAGTTGAGGCATGCTATATATTATCATCAATTTGCGAGGAGCCTGCTGTTTATGTGTCAAAACCTGGGGAAATTTCTCTCTAAACAATAGATTCTGATGATGTACTTGGGAAAATCTCTGTATTGTGCACATATGTAAAGACAAAGTGGGGCAAAGCAATCAGAATTCTACTAATAATAATGGTGATAATAACATGCTTGGTTAAATGACTCTTCCTTTCTCCTCCTCCATCCTACATAGGAGTTAATTTACATTTTAGTAATTTGAAAAGAAATCATGATGGGGTCATATTTTTCAGTGATATGAAAGAGAGAACCCCTTAGGGAAAGAGTGAGATGTAATGTCAAAGGAAAAAGAAAAAATAGAACTCACAGACTTGAACATGGGCAAGACTAGACTATTCTGACACTTATCACAAATTTTCCCTGGAAAAGTATAAAGAAAATGTATCAGCCTAAGCCTTCAAGTAAAATTGTGAGCATTGTAGTATTTGCAAGTGATTCTTTTATTTAAAGAAAGACCTTATTAATTTTCTTTTAATAAATCTGAAATGAGAAATTTAAAGGAATATGTATTTCATGTTTTTGCTTGATATGTTAACAATATGAATTGCAACACTTTCTGTTCCAACCTTCATGATATTGTATCAAATTGCATATTGAATATGTAATGCTGTCAGGTAAAGTGAAGCAGTATAGAGCTATGTAGGCCAAGGAATTAGAAGAACATTTCCTCCAAGGAAAATCTTGTTTAGCAGTATTTGCCAGAATGCTTCCATGTTTCTTAAGGAGGTAGATTAAACCTGTATTCATCTTTTAAATTTGGAGTTAATGCCGGGGGTCGAGTTTTGAAGGAGTAATACTACTAGACTTCCTTGCATAGTGATGGGGTTGCATTAACAAAATTGAAACTACAGATGTTGACAGCATCCTTTATTAGAAATAAATATTCTTTGATTATATTGTCTATATTTTCTGACTTTGGACATTAAACAGGCACAATGCCTATCATGCTAATTATATTCACTAACAAATACCATGTTCTGTTTGTAATAGGCTTCCTTACTCTGGGCAGGGTTGCTAAATGCATACATACTGGAACTTGGCAGGGAATATCTGCATATGAAAGTTACTTCTCCTTGCTAGTGTTGAGTCCTTGAACACAAACTGCTGCGACGTTATTGTGCTGGCCAATGTGCTTCCTTCTAAAATTTGGATCAGGGCCGGCCAAATAACTCAGTGGATTAAAGCACCTGCAAGCAGGCTGAGGGGTAGGGGTTAGATCCCTGGCCTGCCATGCCAGCTGCATCCCCTGTGGCATGCTGAGAGGGCAACTGAGACTGGGTGTGACAGTGCATGCCTGTAATCCCAGCTCTTGGGAGGCTGTGAACAGGTGGATCACTATGAGTCCGATCTAGTACTGAGACCCTGAACACCCTGTAGACCCTTCTGTAAAATAAAAATAAAAATAGATAAATAAATAAAACTTGGATCCATATAACAAGTAGACTAAGATTTTTTGTTTTGGTTTTTGTTTTTTACGGAACCGAGGATTAAACTCAGGCCCTTGCGCTTGCCAGGCAAGCACTTATTCTACTGAGCTATCTTCCTGGTCCCCACAAGTAGACCAAAGAGTAGACATATGAAGATTGTATGTCATCTTTATTAATCATGTTAATAAAAACATGTAGAGCATCTAAAAATGTATAAAATTGGGATTAAAACTAACTTTCAGGATAAAACATTGGTACACAGGGCCACAGAAACTCAGAGGCACAGCACCTGCCTAGCAAGTGCAATGTCGTGAGTTTCAATTCCCAGTAATATATATATATATATATATATATATATA
>NDGM011180524.1:0-20969 GCA_002564305.1 Octomys mimax | reverse complement strand
TATATTATATCATATTTCTATGTAATAGTAACAATGTTTTTAAGATGTACCAACTGTAGTAGCAGCAGAAAAAAGATCAAGCACTTAAAACCTGCATTCTAAGCATGAATTAAAATATTGCTAGGATAAATTAAGAAACACCAAATAAATGAAAGCCTTCTGGAAGTGTTCTACACCCTGCTCCTGGCTGTAGCTGCATGGGTGTGTACATGTGTGAAAACTTATTGATCTGTAAAGATTTGTGCATTTTACTATAGGTAAGTTATGCCTTGATGGAAAAGTCTTAACATCTACAAAAACAGAAAAAAAAAACAAAACAAATTAACCTGGGAGGGAAAAAAAACTGGGAGGGCACATGGATTGGATTTTGCCCACAAGTGACTTTTGAGCACTTGATTCCAGAATTTACTAGTTTAACCTTGCAGTACCTGGTACAACAGGACAGCCAGTAGCCACATTCCCACAGGTCAGCCAACAAGAATCTTTAAAGCAAGTGTCTTGTTCCCACTGAAAGAACAACAGCCCTGCCCCCCAGATGCACTGAGCCAGCAATTGAGACTGGTTGTGGTGGTGCGTGCCTGTAATCCCAGCACTTCGGGGGTGGGGGGGGGCTGTAAACAGGAGAATCCCTATGAGTCCGATCTAGTAGTGAGACCCTGAATACCCTGTAGACCCTTCCTTAAAATACAGAAAAATAAATAAATAAATAAATAGAAATCCTTGAAAGAACAGTAGTGTGGCTGAGCATGTTCACTTTACTGTCCACAAACCACCCACAGAGTGAGGCATTGCTCCTCTCCCTAAGTGAGAAGAGAGGTTTGAGGGGTTCTTCAGTGAGTCAGTCTGTGAAGAAGCATAAGGTAATAGAAAAGAAGTGTCTTGGTTACTGTTCTCCCCTTGCTGAGACAAAATACCTGGTGCCCAGAATTAAGGAAGGAAAAGTTTATTTAGCTCACAGTTTCTGGAGATTCCTAACTATACTCAGATGGCTCCAAGGCAGAGTGGCATATGACAGAAGGCACCAGTACATGGTGGCAGAAAACAGCAAAAGCAATAACAGAAAAAGGGGAGCAGTGTGAACAAGCCTCTTTCTCTCCCTTATACTGTATGCAGGTGACAGGTGACATGCCCCAGGACACTCACAGCCATAATCCCAGCATTGAACTACGACTCAATCATAAAATCTAGAAGTCCTCCTTATGACTGCATGAGGTTTGTGGGGGGGGGGCGGACATTGAGATACAAACCAAAACAAAAGGGCAACCCTGCCCTCCCCAGCCATCCCTGACTGCTGTGTGCTTTGGTATTCTCATCCATAAAGTGTCATTATGGTTTGTATGTATATGTCCCCTCAAAACCTCTTGCACACTACCTACTCCATTGTGGGCAGAGGGCTCACACCCATAATGCCAGTGTGTGTTAGTAAATGAAGAATTAGAGGAGCAACACATACAATCGTAAGGGGCAAAGAGGTCTTCAGGTGGGAGTTACAGGAAGTGATTGTTCTGTGGGGATGTGATACTTATCAGTGGCTTAGTCCATGGATGAGCTGATAGTTAAAAGTGGTGTTTGGAGATGAAGGAGGAGGAGGGTCATTTGGGCGTGGCCTGGAAGGGTCTATCTTCCCCTATCCTCTCTTGGCCTTTCTCTTGCATTGCCATTCCATGAGCTGTTTCTTCTTTTCCATGTCCCTCTGCCATGTCCCTGCCTGGAGCCAGCTGAGACCATGGACTTAAACCTCTACAAAATGTGAACCCATATAAACCTTTCTTTCTCGGAGTTGTGAATGTTAACTATTATGTCTTGGCAATGAGGAAAGTAACTAAGACACATGGTGACGTTAGAATTTACCTCCTATGATTGTATGATGACTGGAAAGGCCCATGCACACCAGCGGCTCTGCTAGGCATTAGAGGAGTGACACATACAACTTTAAAGGACAAAGAGATCTTTAGGAAGATAGTCTAAATCCGTTTGCATTATTTTTAAGATTCAGAAACTGAGGCTCAAGGAGGTTAAGAGTCTTGTCCAAATTCTACGACTCTTTGTGGAAATTTGTTGTTGATAGGCTCTGGTGGAACTGCATCTAAATCCCATGGGCTTAGAGGCCTGGCCCAGAGAGCTTTCTGCTCTACGGCTCTGCTGAATAGCCGTTCTAAATTGCAGCGGAGAGCACTACCAGTCCTTTTCCCAGCCACTATGCATTTCCTGTTCCTGGACCTACACTGCCTATTCCTGCCTCCACAGAGACCCTGTGTGCTGCTGCACTCATAGAGCAATTTATGGCCCTCAGGCTTTTTGCAATAAAGAGCAAGATTACTATTTAGAATCCAGGTAGCTATTTTCACCATTTGTTGGGAAGCAGTTAGGCAGGTATTCTTTGGAAAGTAAATAAACACAGTCAACCTCAATTATTTGATTCCATTTAGTATATTAGAAAAAGGAATAGCTTAATGACACCCTAGAGGTCTATAATAGTTAATGCACCACAGAAAATGAAACATGAAATCCGTTTCTCACTAATAACTTTGAGACTAGTGTTATGAAAAGGCACAAAACCCCGGGGAATCAAAGTGTTTTCACCTTCCCACCCAGTGACGATGTTATTAGTTTTTAGCACTCTATTCAGTGGTCATGAAAATATCAGGCCTTAAGGGGACAGCGAATCCTATAATATATGCTGTTAGTTACATGATAGAGTCTGTTAACATTGTCTGGGACAGTTGCTATGGCAATGAAGATGATTTTGTAAAGGCCATATGATTTTCCAACTCAATGCCACATGTTCCCAAATGATAGTTCATTTCACCGATAGAAATGTGATGGGTAGTAGCCAGGGGAGAATTTTTGCTAGGGGTCATCTCTTCCTTTTGTATGCAGAGCTGGTGGCCTGCCAGGGTATGGAAGTACAGGAGCTCATTACAGTTTGGCACAACACAGTAACTATTTTTGGTTAGAGAAGAGTGTGAGCTATTATTCTGGAGCTTTTTCTTGGAAACAAATGTCTAGCCTCCCCTCTCTCTGTGTGACAGTTACTGACGGGCTAAGCTTCTGTGTCATATTTGCATTCAATAGATGGGGTGCTGGCAGTTCTTGTCAGAGAGGTTGCCGTGCACACCTGGAGCAATCCCAGGGAGCAGCCCCAATGCAGGCTTGGCAAATATGCTGGCACATGGCAGGATACCCTGTTCTCTGCCACCAGACAAGTACTTCATCTGTAGCTCCTGTATCTGTACCAGGTACTCATGGATGGTAACAGAAAGAACAAGGACCAAGAAAGTATTTGAATCCAAATTATAGCACACTGTTTCTGCACCTGTAAGATGGTGAAATTAATGCCAATTTAGAAGGAAAATAGTGAAAATTAGATCTCATTTGTTGAGTGCTATAGATAGCTAATACTAAAAATATAGTAGTTATTACTACTCTTGAAAATACTTGTCATTACAGATAAATTCTTTTTATCTTTCAAAGAAAAAATTAAATAAATGTAAAATTAATTAAAATTATTGAAAAAAATATAATGAATATATATATCCACATATGCACTTACAATTACATCAGTAAATAATTATAGCTAGAGTGTACATGAATCAAAAGATATGAATCAATAGTCCCCATTTGCCTTTTCATATCTGTTTTTTGGAATAATTGTTGTTAGCACTAAGTTTGACTTCAAAAAGTGACCTAGTTTGGATATGTTAAATGACTGCCCTAAATAAGGATCAGAAAGAAAGCAATGACCTAACAGACATCTGAGAATAATTATGGTCTCAGGGCTGTTGAGTGAAGTTTCCAAGAGACATCCTCTGGATTAAGACATTGGTGCTGGGGTCATCAACACAGTTTTTACATATAAAATACATTTTAATCATTATCAAGAGAGAAATAGCAGATGCAATGGCTGTAGTCTTCTCTCTAACAGAATTTGCAATGTAGTAAAGCATGTTATATACTTTTCCCTATAATTTTTTGTCTTACTGTTGATTTTTTTTAACAGTTGCAATTACACATAGGTGGTTTTAGTGTCAAGTAGAGTCCTCTAAATGGTCACTGTATTGAAGGTTTTTGACTGCTTAATCCGTATTCTGACTCGGGGAAATTGCTCTGATTCTAGCATTTGGGACTCAAAGTAGCCTGTAAAGTCTTGTTCAAAACTTATCAGGCAAGGTTACAAATTTGCTTCTCTTATTACCCTAGACTGTGTTTATTTACTTTTTAGACCTTAAGGGGACAGGGAATCCTATAATATAAGTTGTTGATTACATGATAGAGCCTGTTCACATTGTCTGGGACAGTTGCTGTGGCAATAAAGATGATCTTGTTAAAGCCGTATGAGTTTCCAACTCAATGCCACATGTTCGTTCCTAAATGATAGTTCATTTGACTGGAGCCCACAGAGATGTGATGGGTAGTAGATGGGGGAGAGTTTTCAAGTCGGAGGGGAAAAAAACATCATTAAGGTCAGGGCCTCTTGGTGACAGACATGAGTTACCTTTTTTCAGTGACTGTAGTTGTGCATGAAGGATCTTTGCTGTCCATCTTCTATAACTTTCTATGTTTGTTCTATGTAGTTTGATTTTTAAATGCCCTCTTTTTCTCCTAATTCTCATTTTCTTCTGGAAATTTTCTTTTCAAGAAAATATGGAAATCATTAGATTAGCAAATTTCTGTTTAGTATCCTATCAAGCAAAATTGGAATATAGAGGGGAATTGAATAATTCTCCTCTTCAGTCTGGCTGAGTATTTTGCATCTTGCTCTTTGGATAGACATTGTTGCATCTTTGGCACATTGTACATCTAAGTAGAGCATCTTTTAAATAGAACTCTTTGGAAAATTTTATTTTCATCCCAAGCTCAATATCAAAGTCAAAACTTTACCATTTCTTCTAAAGACTTCAAGCTCTCCAACTTCTTATATACCCTCTGCTAGCCTTTGGCCCAAGAACATTAGTGTCCTATTAATTCTTAGGATTTAACAAAGGAGAACTGCTATGAAGGGCAGACAGGCTTGGTTGTTCTCAACCCCATGAGCAGCTGAATCTGCCAACTCTCCCAGGTTCTAATAACTTGGGCACACAAAGGTCCCATGGGCTCCTCATTGTCAGTAAAATGGGTAAAGGAAAGCCTACTTCAGAGAGAAACATACTTCTGAGACCAAGTGCAAAGTCTCTGAATTACGCCAGCAGTGCACACCAAATCCATGTTGTTCCCCAAACTTTTTACTTTTATTTTATGAAATGCAAATGGTCTCCAAATTTTTCATCCATATGCATGTACTAAAGTTGTGACTTCCAGTATGAGGCTTAGATTTGACACACTACTTTTCCTGCGAAGCTCTTTACTACTTGGGGAACTCTTACCTAGACGGAAATGATCGCCAGACTTTCAAAATTCACAGATAAAACCTAAAGGTTAAAATTATTGTGTGAGTCTTCCATCATGAAATATTTCAGGATCCTGGGAGATGGCTCAGTAGAATAAGCACTTGCCTGGCAAGCACAAGGGCCTGAGTTCAATCCCTAGTTCCCACCACCCCCCCAAAAAAAAAGAAAAGAAAAAAGAAAGAAATATTTCATACCAGGGTTTAATACCCTGTCCTGCATGTCGTGGGCTGGGCCCGTCCCTGGGGCTCACTGATCCAATGACCCAGTCCAGGTATGGTGGTGCACACCTATAATCCCAGCACTGGGGAGGCTGAAAACAGGAGGAGTCCAAGCTGCATAGTGAGACCCTGTACCAAATAGTAAGTGGAAAAAAAAAAAACAAAGAAAAGAAAAAAAGAATTATTTCACCCAAGCTTCTCATAATTAGCAAATTTTATTTAGATATTTATGTACTGCCAACCTTAAATGAGAAGATATTTCATATCTATGTCTTTTTCTAACTCTGGATTTTTGTGGTCTTAGAAATGACAAAAGCAGTGGGATTACCAAAAGAAAATATCACGGGCTGGAGAAAGCAAACACTGACTTATCGTGTATTTCAGATTGTCAGACAGAGTAAAAGAATGTGCTTCCAGTGCCATGAGACAGGGGGAGACTTTGCAGGCAAGTTCTTAGGAGCCAAAAGAGAATAAGTTATATCTATTGCTCTTTAGGGATTCTCTAATATGAACAAATATTTTTCAGTTCTTGAAATTGAACTCAAAGCCTTTGCACTGAACTATAAACCTAGATGTTTATTTGTTTATTCATTTTTATTCTTGTTTTCAGAGAATGTCTTACAAAGTCTCTGAAATGTATAGGCTGGGCTTGAACTCACAGTCCCCCTGCTTTTGCCTTCCAGAGTGCTAGAACTGTAGGTGTACACCATCATGCATAGTTTACAGTCTTCATTTTCACCTTGTATGGAACTCCTTCTGTATCCCATAAATCCATTACTGAGTAGAGAAAATGAAACTGAATGAGCTATTTGCAGATGGAATGTAGCACTGCTGGCCACAAGTGAAAGCCTACTTACTGGGACCTTCCCCCTCTCCCTTTCTGAAGGCTCTTGACAGGTAAGCATGCAGACACAATCTCAATGACTGTGACCTTGGTAAGACCAGTTTTTTACTATTACAGGCAATGAAAGCTTAGAAGAAAACTACGTCCAGGACAGTAAGATGGGCTTTGTTATTAATGCCATCTATGCGATGGCACACGGGCTGCAGAATATGCACCATGCCCTCTGCCCTGGCCATGTGGGCCTCTGTGACGCCATGCAGCCCATCGACGGCCGCAAGCTTCTGGACTTCCTCATCAAGTCCTCCTTCATTGGAGTGTCTGGAGAGGAGGTGTGGTTTGATGAGAAAGGGGATGCACCTGGAAGGTAAGGCAATTGTTTCTCTAATGGCCCTGGGTAACACAGTGACCCTTCAGTGCAGGATGGTGGCAAGTAGGGCTCCCTTTGGTGGCATGGTGTCTGACTTCATGAAGACGGACTCAGCTGCAACACTAAAACCCCAAGTTGGCATCAGAGGGCTGTTACTAAACACCACACTAGTCCTTAAAACACTGAAGCACTTCTGGGTAAGTCCCAAGAACCTGTGTCATTCCAGTGCTACTTCCCTTACTCAGGTGTCACCTGATCCTTCCCTTGGAAGGCCTGGAACATATCTGCAAATCCAAGAGACCATGAAGACGTTGCACTTGGCCAATAGCAGACTTCCTGGCACTGTCTGCACCATGCTGTGTCTTTCTGATTGATCACTCACCATGCTATTCTAGTCAGAAAATGTCACAGATATTGTATCCACTTGAAGTAGTAAATGAAGAGAACTATATCCTATACACACATCCATTTTTCTCGGGCTAACTTAAATTTCTGCTGTCCTGCATTCTGGAAGATAATGGAAAGAATTTTATTTCTAGGGTGTGGCTTGTAATGGCTTTCAAAGACTTAAAGAAAAAGAAAAAAACTAGCTAAATATGCTCATGTACACACACACACACACACACACACACACACTTCCCCCCAAGACACTTTACACACAACCTTGTTTTGATGCCTCCCATGACCCCACTAGGTACCTGGTACATAGAAATTATGTCAGCTTCAGTCACATAAATTTTCTTAGGAAAGGTATAATTAGAACGATGGTAGACTTAAAGCCTTCAGCAGAAAGAGAAAAGGCTCCAGCTTGCCCTCTGCAGAGTACTCTCACAACCTTGTAGGCCCCTATTATTTGTCAGGCTATGATTTTGCAGAGTGAGAGCTTTCTAGAAATGGAGTATCAAGTGATTTAATTTTCATTGCTCTAGTGTATCATTACCTTTCTTTTCTGTAAAATAAAATTAGGTGTCAGACAAACTAAGCAAGTCACCTAAAGTCACACAGAACGCAGGTAGGGAAGGCAGAGGAGTCTGACTCTGAGGCTTGTCATCTTTTGTCACATCATGCTGCTTTCTAGCTATCCTAAAATTAGGCAAAATTTCTTACAACCATCTTAATGTCATGGTAAAATTGCTATAAGAGACTGTGTGACCCTAAGTAATTCTCCATGTATGTCTTTTTTCTATGGACTCCTCAAGTTCTACATAGGGATAATCTGCTATGGAAACGAAGTGGGAATCTCCCTGTAAAAAATCCAACAGCTCTAGGAAGAATACAAATGTCGTTGTCAACAATCAAAATGATGAATTTACAGGAGTCCTTCTCAGCTGCTAGTTAGGTGGGAGCAGCTTTTGATTAGAATGTGAGTGGGTTGGTTAACCCAGGGCATAAGAAACGTAGAAAGCTTTGGGGTACTGGGCACCTCGGGACATGGTATCAGGAGAAAGAAATTGGCCTGGGATGTAGTGAGGGACTACCTGCCCTTCTATTAATCTTGAATTCCATCAGAAGAAAGGCTCAGTACCAGGTCATACTTGCAATGTAAATCTTCCCACACAATTTGAAAAAGAAAGCATACAATGTCTCTAGTATAAAGGTCAGATGCATTTTTATGCCAAATAAATTTCAAGTTTACTCCTCCTTCTTTCCCCTCTCAAAGTTATCCATTACATAGGTGCATAATTTTAGCTTGCTTCTCTTTCATGTTTTAATTACATATTCAAATTACGAGCTTTCCCCTCGGTGCCTTTTCAAGGGTCACTTCCTCCTGCTTGAAGGTGGCCAGCGTAGTCTCTGTTTAGCTGCTGCTCCAACCCCCTCAGGTGGCTTCTAGCTCCTGCCTTTCTGTCACTTTTGCTTTGGGTCCCCCTTGTAATTACTTTAGTTAATCATCACACAACATAAACCTGATGCATTGAGAGGGTGCTGTGCAGTGTAATTTACAGCATGAGGGTATTCCAAATAAAGGCTAACATGCCCCACAGGAAGCCTGAGGTCGAGAGGAAAGAGCAGCATTCATTAACACACACTGTGCACACATTTCAGCAAGTCAATATTTCTCCACTTGGTATCTTTTAGTATTTACTTCTTCTTTTTTTTTTTTTTATTTCCTCTAGTATTTGAGACTTCTTAAAATGTGATTTCATGCCAAAAATACTGTGAATTTTCAGTTTTTAAATGTTAATCAAGTGTGAACCAATTTTCCTTATGAAACAGTGATTGAGGGAGTTGAAATAATTCCTAGGTAACTGATTTACAGGCCAGAGATTTATATGAATAATGAGCTCCAGGTGCATCATTCTCTGTTCTCTCTCTTGGTAAGCTTTGCTCGCCCAGTGAAGGAAAACTTTTGTTCTCTCCGCACGTCCTCTTCTTTTGGGAGTGAGGTGTTTGTAGAAATAGTGAGCTATTTGTAGAATCTGGATATGGAGAAACCAGAAAACACCCTGTGGACAACAGGACACATTTACATATTAAGTTTAGGCAGAAATGCCAGTGAACTGGTAACCATCGTCTAATAAAGAATCAGGCCAGATATAGCCGATGACAGTCAGAAGCCACGTTAAACTGACTGGATACAGCATTACAGAGAGAGATTGTGGGTCTCAGTGAGGGTTTCAGGGGAAAGCTCTCAGGGTAGGTTAGAAGAGAAGATGAGGAAGAGAAATGCAGTTTGATTAGTTAACTTCTACTTCCTTGAGTCAGGCATACGGAGCTAGAAGCCATGACTCATGCTGGCCCAGGAGGGCATGGACTTTGCATAGGTATAGCAGAAAAAGAATCCCTCTGTGGACCCAGTAAGAAGGGAACAAAACAGCTTGGGCACACTGCCACCTGACTTACAGCTTGCTTGGAGTGAATAACAACATGGCAAGAGGATGCAAGAGAGCCAGAGACTTTTAAGTGACTGAGAGATAAATGGCCAATGCCAACACAAATATTTTCCTCAGTTTCCTTATAGAAATGGAAATAACCAGAGTATGTTAAAGCATTTATAGAAATGCAAGTATGAGTGATTCCATGACTTGCTCTATATATTGTCATAGTCTATCTGGGTCTGCTATAATAAAATACAGCTGGCAATATGGCTCATAAACATAGAAGTTTATTGCTCACAGTTCTAGAAGCTGGGAAGCCCAATATTAAGTCACCGGCAGGTTTGGTGTCTACTGAGGTCCTGCTTTCTGACATACTTAGGTAAAATTCAAGTGCCACAGATGACACTTTCTGACTGTGTCATTTGGTGGAAGGGGAAGAAGAAAGGCAGGGATTTGGAGGGATTCTGCTTTTGTAAGGACACAAATATCATTTATGAGGAACCTAAACTCATGACCTAATCATCTCTCCAAGGATCTGCCTCCCAGTATTATCACCTTGAGGGGTAGCATTCTAGGGTGTGAATTTTGAGATGGCAAGATCTAGGCCCTAGAAGCTACACATTTATCCCAATTTTAAAGAACTTTCTTGACATACCCTACACTGAGAAGGTTGAAGAGCTTGAGGACATTCCTAGACACTACTGAAGTGTTAGAATGGCTCCAGCCCACACAATCTGATGTCAGGGCCTCTTTTTTTCCCATTGCATTTGAGAAATTCTCCTATTTTCTTCCCTGATAAAATGGAATCTGGCACTCTGAACATGCTGTGACTATAGTAAAGATTTATTTTAGTAAAAGTTATGCATTACTACAGGGAAACTTCGCCTTTACTCACATTTCTCTATTTAATATTACTGAAACTGTTGGTACCAGTTATTTGACTTGAAAAATGTTTGTCTTAAGTGGGAAAGAGATGTTATAATGTTCATGTATGAGATACTAACTTTTCAACATCCTTAGTAATTAAATGTGTCTTTCTCAGGTTTTTTATTCTTGTAGAACCTAAAAAAATTCAGGCTCAATGAAAACTCCCTCTCATAATCTGCAAATGAAAAGTGGAGGAGAGAAGGATATTTGGAATATAAAGAACTAAATATATAAGTTAATGTTCTCATGGACTACTTGTTCATAAAATAATTTAATGAATAATGATTTGAAGGAGATGATCAATGTGGTGCAAAGAGAATTATATTTTTGGAGTACAGGCAGAGAATATGATGAGAATAATACTTTCTTAAAATATGGATGCATATTTCTTTAGGAAATACATATACATTCTGGAAAGTCAGAGGAAACATAATCAAACTAATTTTTTATAGTAGCTGGTACTGGGACATGCAATTTTTCTAGCTTTTTCTCTTTAATAAAGTCTAGCCAACTATATGCAATATAACAAGCACTGTTGAATTCCTATCATTTTGTTTAGTGAAATTTTGTATCATTGCTAAGGCATTTTTTTCCCTATTTTTAGTCTCTTTAAAATTAAAAAATAAATAAAAATTGGTAATACAGTAAAAAAAAAAAGTCTAGGTACTAAGTTTTTTGCTTTCTATGGTATGTCCCTACTTATGCAACTTGAACGTGGCTTGCTTTGCAGGTATGATATCATGAACTTGCAATACACAGAGGCGAACCGCTATGACTATGTGCACGTCGGAACCTGGCATGAAGGTGTGCTGAACATCGACGATTACAAAATACAGATGAACAAAAGTGGAGTAGTGCGCTCTGTGTGCAGCGAGCCTTGCTTGAAAGGGCAGATAAAGGTGAGCCTAGATTCTTGGAAGGTACTCCTGAGACCCGCTGCCTGAATCCTCAAAGAGCAAAAGGTGCATGCTCATTTAAGAGGATCCGGAAAGGATGTGAGGGGCGTACTGTTCTGCTTTTATATTTAGACAAAATTCAAAAGACAAAAAAAGATTAGGAAGTGGAATAGGTTAACTGTTAGGATACTTGATTAGCTTTTGATTTCATTGCAGTGATGGGTTGAAAACTCGCATTTAATGTAAAAAGGAGATGAGTAATCAAATTAAAAAGTGAAACAGAAGTAAATGTGGAAACCCAAACCAATAATTCTACTTAGTCACAATTGTAGTGAGTACTGAAGAAAGTTCAGGGGATGTAATGTACAAAATGTTGACCTAATGTTGTGACGGATGTTAAATGAGTGCGATAATCATTAAACAGTGTATGCATTTATCATATTGTGCACCTTGAATAGATACAATTGTTTCAATTAAATATTTTAAAGTTAAAACTTTTGAAACAAAGTAGATGTGGAAACCAAAGAAAGAACACTGCTTAGTCATAGTTCTGGCTATTGTTTTAAAAAAGCAAAAGCTGAATAATACTAAATAAGAATATAACTAAAAGGAAGTTGAAATGAGGGAACATGAGGCCCTGTTCTTCCTTTCTTTCTTCTCTGCCAAGTTCTTTGAAATGGATTTTTTTTTTCTAACATAGAAAGTCCCCACTTTCTAATTATATCCAGGGGCTTTTGTACTGCTAGGACCCAATGAGCAATCGTAACAGTACTGTATATACACAAATGGAGGAAGTAAACATCAAGTATTGGGCATTTGCTAGACACACTAGGGGGAATTCTGGAAGCAGCTCTGTCTGTATCTCATGCTATTTAAAATCAACCTGGGATGGAAACAGAGCACAGGGGAGGGTTTGTGAGCTGCCAGGGTATGGAATAGACGAACTAATAGGCCCTTCCCCATCTCTAATTTTCTGTGATTCATCTAGGAGAGCAAACAGGCTGTCACATAAACGTGCATCACACAGCTGGGGCTGGAGTCGGTTGTGTGTAAGGCTCTGGCCCCCTCACTGTGCAATCGTGCTGCCTTTGCATTCTGTGCTGGGTTACTGCAGGATATGCTGCTGGGGAGATGCCCTAAGTAGGCTGAACAGGCCCCAGGGAAATGGTCTAACTGTGTGGTGTGTTCTTTTTGGTGTGAATGCTGGAGGAAGCTTATCATTTTTTTTTTTCCATTGAGACAGGATCTTGCTAGGTAGGGTAGCAGGCTGGCCTTCGATTTGCTTATGTATTCCAGACTGGCCTCAAACTCACACCAATCCTCCTGCCTCAGTCTCCCAAATGTTGGAATTGTAGGCATGCAGCAATGCCAGATCAAGAAGGTGTATCTTAATGTTCTAAAGATAGTGGAATATTTGGACTCAATAACAGCTTTTGGTGTCTGAGATGAGCTGCCCTATTAAACAGACTTTCAGCCACTTTGAGGAAGTCATAAACTTCTGAGACAAATCAATTTAAACTATTCTGGGTCTTCTCTGTAGGAAAGACTATTTAAAAATTTAAGGCACACTCCATCCTGTGACTATGACAGGGTGCTGAAGGCCTCCTGCCATGCCTCACATTTAGTCCTTGAGTTTGTAGGTATCTGGGTTTGGATATGGTTTGTGTGTGTTCCCTAAAAGTTCTGTACTCAAAGCTCTGTCCTCAGTGTAGTGGTGTAGAGGGGTGGTGGTAACTTGAAGCAGCAGACCTCTCAGGAGATGAACTGGTCGATAGCACCAGCCTCAGTGGTCTCACAGGCGAGTGAGTTCTCCTGAGCATAGGTGGGTGGGTGTCAAGTCTACCCTACATGCTTGGCATCTTCTACAAGTGCCCAGTTCTGCTCCAGGTTGTGATGCAGCCTGTGGGGCACTGTTGAGCAACCAAGCAAACGTTGCTGCCAATCTTGACCTTCCAGGCACCAAAACTGAGATCCAAATAAATCTGTTCTTTACAAATCACTCAACCTCTGATATTTTATAATAGCATGAGAAAACAGACCAATACAGTAGTAATGGGGAGATTTGACTGAGAACTAAGTCCTTACAAGGATGGGGTAGTGTGGGGGTAATTTGGTAGACATGGAAACACCATTAGTTAGCAATATATGCAGAAGTACTTTAGCATGACTCCAGACAGTCTGTATGAACAAATAGTGCTCCTTCTTCCGAAACACCTATTCTCTATGTCCAGATGGAGTCCTTTCATGAAAGGCCATCTGGTGGTACTCAAGCATGTCCTCTAGAATCCAGTGGCCCTGAGCCTCTCTTTGGCTATTAACAATAATAGATTCTTGTTGTGTCTGCTTTTCAAGATAGGGATAAAAGCCAGTGCATGTGAGGCTGAAGTCACATAGTGGGGAGAACACAGAAAGCCTGGGCTCGTGCACTTCTGTGACCTGAAGGATTTCACACATAGGTCTTGGGCCTTCATTCTGGCATAGGTTTTAGTAGCATTCAGTCTGCTGTAAGGTCTCCATTGTGAAACAGTCTGAAAAATGATAGAGTTTGGTTTTTCAGCACATGTATAAACAATTTGGCAGCAAAAAAACAAATTGTTCCAAGGATTCACTGTACTCCAGCTCCCTGTCACAATTCCTTCCTGCTACTCTGATAGCTGGCAGGCCATGAATAGGTGTTCACATAGTACACATATTACACACACATTTTCCAGGTGAGAGGCCTCTTTTCTCCCCAGATTCAGAGACAAAGCTCTCAGCATTCATCTTTCTGCCTAGATACTGAAGTATTTCGGGCAGCATGCTGTGTTATACCCATTCAATGTTACTGAAGGAGATCCCAAAAATCATTACTGAACCTCTAGAGAACACTTACAAAAATCACATGTAGACCAATTTCAGAATACTATATGCCCTGCAGGAGCAAAATATATCTGTTCTCAGTAGCACCTGGGGTAGAGGTAAGGGCATAATGTTTATGTCCTGTAAGCACCTTGAGAAGTACAGAAACTA
This sequence comes from Octomys mimax, assembly GCA_002564305.1. Classification (NCBI taxonomy): domain Eukaryota; kingdom Metazoa; phylum Chordata; class Mammalia; order Rodentia; family Octodontidae; genus Octomys; species Octomys mimax. Next base: position 6,502 of record NDGM011180524.1, on the reverse strand, counting down.
ATGAAACCTGACATGCCCATTCTAACACTACTAATTTGCCTGCTGCAAGAGTTAAGTTTCAGTGGCTACTGTGAAGATGTGAGAGAAGTGGCTTACAATGTGACTGTAGGACATTTTCTCTTATTAACTGGGAATTATAGCTGTTAGCAAAAGACTACTCATTTTATGAGGGGTGACCAAAACATAAATGTTTAAAATAAAAGAAAGCTTACCACATTAAAAGACTCTGCAATCAACCCCCCTTAAAGTATTGCCCATATTTTTGAGCACTTATTGTAAAACTTAGCCCATCTATTTTGCCACTTTCTGAAACGGTTCCGGATATGTTCTTTCATGAGTGTCTTTGGCTGTACTGCTGCAGCTGCCTCTGTGTCCTACAGATTTAGAATGTTTACTGTCCATGGCCATTCTGACTTGGAGGAAGAGCAAGATGGCCACATGGTGACAGATATAGTGAACAAGATGGAAAGATGGATATGGGCACACTGTAAAAATTGTGTTCAACAGAAATTGCTTCAAATGATTTGAGCCAATTCAGATCATCAAGACAACCAATAAAAATATACTTACCAAAGAAGCTTTCTGGGACTCTCACAAAGGGACAAAAACAATGGGATATATTTTGTGGGCGATTGATGGTACTGTGCTTTCTAGTATAATGCTATTTTTTTCTTTAAATATTCACTGTATTTTAATCATACTTCATAAGAAGTGATGTTATTTAAAATGCTAAAATACTAATTTGCTTTCTTTTCTGATAATCCATAGAATAGCCTTATGAAAATTTTTATCATTTTCTTATTTTTTAGAAATATATATGTTTCTATATATGTGTATGCATATATATATATGTATATATGATATACCATATATATATCTTACACAGGCAAAAAATGGTTTCTATCATGCCACAAACACAGTTAACTAGAATTGTACTTTTATAGTTGCATTTTATATGAGGGTCTAATCAGGAAAAAAAAGATCATGGCATGATCTTTTAAAATAGATGTATTTATTACATTTTTAAAATAGATATATTTTAATATAAGAAATTGACTAAAAAGTAAGAAATATTTTAAGGCAACTCAAAGATGAATAGTGGTAGGAATCTATTCGCACTTCAAGAACTAACAGAACAGAAGAAAATCTTGTCTTCTACTTGTGATGTCCCTAAAAATGGAGAGGATGGGGATACATGGATTCTCTCTTTCCTTTCACCCATCTCCCATTAGTTCATTCTATTTTTGCTAAGCTTGACCAGAAGACAGCAGACAGGAGATACTAGGAACTGTAGCTCAGAGGTAGCTCGGCACAATTCCAGTGAGCCCTCAAAATCACACAAGTATTAATTGCTAAGGCATTATTGGGAAAGTCAATCTGAGAGGAGTCCCAATGAGGGAAAAAAGAAGTGAGGCATGAAGGAAGGGAGAAAACAGAGCAAAGCACAGTGATGCTTCACTGAGCAGAACACTTCTCCCCTGAGGCTGATGGCTGGGCCTTACAGAGCTCTCTGGACAATTGTGCAGATAATTAGAAGAAAGAATGAGAGGAATGGATGCACTTACACTGCCCTATTCCTGCTTACTTGAGTGATAATTTATGCTCACAGGGAACTGTACAACCTAATCTCTTTAGACAGCTACTGAAGAAGGAAGAGTCTATGGCTTATTACTGCTCCTCTTCAAATTTTGTAAGCAATGGGAGAAGCCAGAGTCTTGATGGGTCCCCTAGGATCTAATCAGGGTTTCTGTCAGGATAAATCCAGTAGAGAAAGTTCTGGAACTAAGTAATTAATCCAAGGAAGTGAGTGACAGTATAGATGACAGAACATGAAGCAATGGTGGCAGAAGTATCTGGAACTCTTAGTAGTAGGTGAGGTCAGGACAGTCTAGGGCAGCACATAAATTATAGACAACATTGTGGAAGCAACACTGTCTGGAGCATGCTGGTGTCATCCACGGAGCCCACTGATGTTTCCCATGTGATGAAGAACAAGAAAGGGTATGGAAGTGAAGGAAGGGAACTAGAATGCAAAAGGGAGACCAGAAGGAGTGAGGATCAGGAACCAACTGTTGCCAAACACATCCTCATAGATGATACATCTGAGCCCCAGAGCGGTTGAGTCATTTGGCCTGAGCTGTCCCAACCAGAATCAGCCACAGCAGGGCTTGGAGCCAACCCAAAGCTCTTATCTTCCCTCAGCCACATGTTACTCATATTTTTCATTATATGAACTGTCATGTTTCTTACAAATGCAAATTTAAACTTCAGTTTCTGATCCTGGATTTTTCAATAGTGCACAACAAAAACATAAATGGTAATCCACTTTTGATAGGCTGAGGAAATAGTCCAGAATTATTGAAACAGTATCTGTGAGGAAGTTAGGAAAAATTTAATAAAGACAAAGAAAGGAGCAGAGAAGCAAGGAAAAGGTCCCTCATAGCTTTCTTTCAACGGAATCCTATTTTATGATTTTCTTCTATCTCTTCTTCCTTATCTCTTTCCTGGTTTCCTTTTTCCTGTGAGTTTATCTTTAGATTATTTTCTCCTACATAATAGGTTTTGGGTGGTAGTCTTAGTTCTAAAAGCAACATGGTTTCTGTTTCCTTGGATCCTCACTCAACTAATCAATGCAGATTTCTGGCAAACATGGCATATGTCGTAAATCTATTCTCATTTACATATGTTCTTTTCTAATACAGTAAAACAATAGCTTACATATGTAGAACAAAGCCCAGTTATGTACATCTCTCAAAATGTAGACGTCAGAATTTCTTCTTTTCCATTCATGAATAAGACTGATCTTACTCTATTTGTTGGTATCATTTTGTACTAGAGAAATTAATGTTTACTATCAAAAGATATCAGAATCATAGCCCTTGTAAAAGCTTATTTTACATGGCTAGAAAGCCCCTTCGGTCACCTTCAGCCTTTCGTATCATTCTGATTTCTTGTGAGTGAGCAAAGAACACAAGAACAGAATTGTTGAATATCAAAGTACAGGACACATGATCATGTTCATTTTCATGTTAGATATTCTTATCAGGTAGCTAACAGAGCCTGTGAAGGAACCATTTATATTTGCCTCCAACTGGCTGCCAAAGTTTGTCAGGAGCATTATTAGTAAATACTACTATGGGAGTTGGCTTCTGGGTTTTCTTGATGATAAGTAAGAAAAACTATTTAGAAGAAATTGAAAATTAAGGAAAGATAATTTCTAATAAAATCCTCTCTAAAGAATATATTGATGGGGCCAGGGGGATGGCTCAGTGTAATAAGCACTTGCCTGGCAAGCACAGGGGCCTGAGTTCAATCCCCAGTTCTGCCAAAAAAAAGAATATATTGATTATACAGCACTTACATTTACAGTGTTGCCTTCTCACATAGGCCATTGATTGAAAAACAAGCAAACTTTTAAATCATGCATCATCAAGACTCCACCTGGGTTTAGGGTTTTAGATTCCAAAGCATTTGTCATCCCTAGCAGCCTAAGACTGTCCTCATAAGGTGGAGTACTACATAGTTCTTTCTTTTTTTCTTTTACTGTTATTTCCATCTTTTTGTCTGCTTTTGAAAGATCTCTATGTAATTATACTCATTCAGTTAGCCCAACTCAAGTACTAGTCTGTAAAAAAAAAATGTGTTCTATTGGGAAGATTGCATGTCAATTCTTGAACAAAATTGTCAAACAGTTGTGCCACACCACCTTTCCTAATAATAAAAACACGTGGTGAGAATAAGTCTGATACTGTGAAGCATATAGTGTAGATCTTGTGTGCATATGACTATGTATGTATACATGTGTGTGGATGCATTCTGTTCTGATGTTTGCTAATAGTGCTTCCTGGTGGTTTATACAGAAATACCTATGTGAAATGGATGTGTATTGAGTCCCAGCTCCCAGAAGCAAAGTGAAGAAGAGAATGTGGACACACTGTAATGTTCCTTTTCCAGAACATCTGCCAATATCGCAATTCAGTTCCTCTTGAAGAAATACTGCTTCAATCACATGATAAACTATGAACTGTGTACAATGTAAAATCAGCCAGATCAGCTTGGAAAAGCATGATCATTCCATTTACTTTGCAGGGATAGAACCATTGCAACATATCTGTCAAAATATAAAATAGCTAAAAATATGTTTTACCGCTATTTCCTGGTAATATCTACCATGTAAAGAGATATTGCCACTTTGATCTCAATAAAAGGAAAGGCAAATTGAATCAGGAAAATTGTTTAACACTACTGTCTTGAATTTTTATAAACAGTAGGACTAATTTTACAGGGACAGAAAAAGTTAAAGTGGAAGTGGAAGTGACACACAACATTTTGTGTTGGCTCTTACTGTGTTGCTTATCATGATTTAAATAAAAAGAAAACAAACTGATGTACTAATTAAGATTTTTCTCATATCATTTACAAGAATATCACTTGGAGTATAGATCCTATGTGATTATTTTGCAGATACTTGTGAACTGTTTTTCAAGAAAGGCTTAATATTGTTTAATTTTCAAAAGCCACTCGAAAGTAAAGTAAAAAATGAGACATCTTTCACATTTGATGAAAAATTTTGTTATGTTATCATTCTCTGCAATTCTAAAATAGTGATGCAAATTTCTACTTGCTCTTCAGGAAAATAACTATTTCATGAAGGCAAGAGTTCTTAATTTTTAAAGTATAGCAATATTTACAATTCTGACTGTGCATATGAAATTATTTTATAACTAACTATCTTAGGGAAGGACTTCTGCTCATAGATATAAGGGAGTAACGGCCCATGTTTAGCCTTCTGCTGGAAATAACAAGAGAAGTTAATAAAGTGTAGGTTCAACTGCATTCAGAAAATAGCACAGAACCTTAGTGCCAAGGAAGTAAAGGAAAACAAACGAGGTAAATCCCAGAACCACTAAACCTTTTTGCCAGGAGACATCTTCCTGACTCTTCAACTAGAGAGAACACAAGTAGTTCATCCATCTTGCTAATTGAAGTAGACAGAAGCAGGCTTTGGGAAGGCAAAGGCAGCCAGAATTTCCAATACAGAGGAAGGGAGAAGAAGGATCCATACAGAAAAATAAATAAGTAAATAATATGAGGTCTCAGAAATCAGCACGACAGTTCCTTTGAGTATCCAAAGACTAATCTACAGGTAAGTAGAGTAGAATTACGACCATAGGTTAAGAACAATTACTAGAAGCATTATTATAGTTTACCATTACCCACACATTTGCAATGTCTAGTATTCATAATTCCTTTGTATAAACATCTTTCCCTCATATAATTTTTTTTCTCTTAGTGGTAGGCATGTTGGCACAGGCCTGTAATCCTGGCATTAGTGAGGCTGAGGCACAAGGATCACTGAGAGTTTGAGACCAGCTTGGGCTACAAAGTGAACTCAAGGCCAGTCTGAAGTGCATAGCAAGACCCTGTCCCAAAAAGACAAAAAAATTCTCTTTCCAGAGATTTTTTTAACACTTACAGCAAAATATGATTTCTCACTGTATTTATTTGTTCAAAAAAGACTTTGTTTTGCCTTAATTTTCTAAAGCAAGACATTTTATCTAAAATTTTAGAAATTTTCTAAAATGTTAGAAATTGTATTTAGAACTTTATCTAAACAGTTATTTTTAAATAACTGTTTAATTGGGAATGAGAGATTTTGTAAAATGCTATGTTTAAGCAAAATGTATTAAATCAATACCTTCAGGATGGGAAGAGAAAAGGAAGATTGTTACTGTAGGTATCTCACATGTACAGAGCCATTTTTTATAGTATAATAGTAAAGTGGTAAGTGTAGATTTACAGGCAGTTAATGGTTCGTGTTGTCAACCTTCAAGGACCCACTAAAACCAAAATATGTTTAGCTAATACCCTACTGTTAAGGCTTTTTTTGTGTGTAAATATGTGTGTGTGTTTGTGTGTGCAGGGTCTCACTATGCAGCTTGAATTCATAGTGATCCTCCTGTTTTTAGCCTCCCCAGCGCTGGGCTTACGGGCATGCGCCACCATGCCTGGACTCCACCGCTGGCTCAGTGTGCCTGGGGGTGGGGCCAGTGTGGCATGTGGTGCAAGGAATCGAAGCCTGGCCCCTGCACTTGCCTAAGCAGGGGCTTAGTCTGCTGAGCTATCTCACTGGCTCTCGTGCTAATATTTAGAATAACAAGGAATATAAGGATCAAGACAAAACAAAACAAAAACAGCCAAAAGGAACAAAAACCAGACAGAACAGATAGAAAAAAAAAAGGCAGAGATGATTCATTTGTATCTAGCCACATTGATTATTCCAATCAATGCAAATGTATTACAGAATAAAAGGCTGAAATTTTAGGCTGCAAATGAAAGCAAAACTTGATTATGTGCTATCTGCCTTGCACTTACTTCTTTATTTATTTATTTATTTATTTTTAAGATATATTTTAATTTTTTTTAAATTATAATATACATATATATATTTTTTCTTCTTTCAGCGGTTTATTCAGGACCCTTGAACAATCTTGATTCTTCT
>NDGM011180519.1:0-11630 GCA_002564305.1 Octomys mimax | reverse complement strand
TTAATCATTATCCACACTTTTATTATCTTATCAAATGCAAGGATAAGAGAAACTAGAAGCAGTAACATAGAAGTTTACCAATAATTCACAAGAGGTTTGATCATTTCTTGCAATGGTCTATATACTTAAAAACATTGTTTCCATCTGATCAAGTTAGAAATATTTGGGGTTGGTGATTAGACCATTGTTAGCAATTTATCTTCAAATGTCAGCCCTAAGTGAGGAGATTCACATCTCTGTAACACTCAGCAGGGACTCCATATACTGACAGCTAGACATGCTTGGCCACCTTGCCCATTTCCTCTATTTCTGGGACCCCAGGACAGATCACTCAGGACTCTTTAAAAATTTTTGCCTTAGTATATGTTTGCAATAAATAATGATTACATTCACCAGAGCCTCCTATAAATTCTGCTTGTGGCAGGGAGGTAGTATCTGGGTTGACCTCCCAGGCGTGCACCTGCTACCCAAACAGATGGAACATGGACTGCTGGCCTGTGGCCCAGGTGCGGGGCTGAAGACTGCACCCTTGGTGCCCAACAGCATCTGAGAGTCTGAGAGCTCATGGGAAGCTGGTGAGTGGCTGTGTCTCAATGACTCCATTTGCCAAGTACAAAATGGTCACTCAGTGGCACCTCAGAGTTGACACATTCTTTTTGTAGAAGATCAAAAGGAACATCATTATATTTTATATGTATGTATGTATGTATGTATGTATGTATGTATTTTGTGCAGGGTCTCACTATACAGCTCAAACTGGTAGTGATCCTCCTGTTTTTAGCCTCCCCAGCGCTGGGATTATAGATGCGTGCCACTGTGCTTCATCTCTGTTCCTCAGCCCAGCACACCTGGGGCCAGAGTGTATGTGGTGCCAGGGATCGAACCCCGGCCCCTATGCTTACCTAAGCAGATGCTTAGTCTGCTGAGCTAATTAACCGGCCTTAGGAGCATCACTTTAAAGACAGACTCAGCACATAATATGGGAGTGACGTGGGTCAATCTAATTATTTTCAGTTCTGCTTTGGCAGCAATCATGAAGGGAGCACTCATTTACTGTATCTTATTGGCAACTTTCATTTTATCAAGGCCATTTATTAGTCTCAAAAAAGAGGACAGTGATGCCATCCTCTTTCGCTGTTTTCATGGATTTACAATGAAATGATGCATATAAAAGTGCTGTATGCAAACAGTGTAATTTAAGAGAATGTAAGTTATTAATACAATAACAGCCTGGCTATGCCCTAGATTCTTCCAACTACAGAGAGTACAGCACACATTAAAATTTGATGATATTCTCTTCCCAAAGAGTTTTTAAAAATCTTTATAATAATTTTCTAAGATAGATTTTTGAAAATAAGCCTAGTTGTATGCTAGATGTAACCTACAGTAATAGCCTTATTGTAGGAGAGAACCTGAAATTTCCATGACCTGATTTATACAAATTGTCAAGTATCTTTAATAAAGCATCCCAGCTAGATGGGTTCATTGCTGGCATCGTGAGAAGTAGTTCATAGTCAATATCAGACTGAGTGAAATGATCAATATTTAACTAATGATATTATGACAAACATGTAGCAATGACACTCATCAGGGTTGCTAATAATGTACTTGGCAATTAGAAAATGAGAAAGCTATTTTACTATCAATGTTTTTGTTTTGACTTCAATGTTCTGTTAATGTATTTAGGTTTAAGTTTTTGCTTATTGAAATTTTATCCTTACATCTAATTACTTATTAGTAACATATTGATATTTTAAAGACACCTAACAATAATAATTCCAAGCAACAAACCCGTCATTACATAATAGGGAAGTGTCAACGCAAGGCTAATGTCTTCTTCGATTAATGACTAATCGATGTCAGCTTATTTTACTAAACTATTTGTTACTCAAGAGTTCTTAATTTGCATGGGATACTTATGTATTACATTTTGTAAATATTATATTGGTGTAAATAAACACTTTTTCTACCACACTATTCACTTAATGATTGCCAAATTCTGAATCCCACAGATTAATAGGGTGAAAGGTAGAAATCCAAAAGGGAAAAATCTGACTGCTATTATCCAAGAGATAAACCCCAAATTGACAACCTTAAGACTGCTCACCAAGGGAAATGAGAAGAAGATTAGAAGGAACCACAGGAATTTCCCTATAACATCTCAGAATTACATAGTCATTAGTGTCTCACTAATGGAGTTTGTTGGCACCTGGAAAAAAAACTTTCACAGAAAAAGCAAGAAACAAATGGTGCATTTTAACAGAAGGCTGAGTAAAATGATTTCCTTTGGTTTTTCTAATTTACTAGTAGATAATTACAGACAGTTATCTGAGCAAAACATAAAACAATACCTTAAAAAAACCCAACTCCACATAGATGATTTCTAGGGGAAAAAGCAATCATTAGTTTCATTAGATACTCCCTGAGGAAGCTATGATAGACTTAAATAAAATATTTTATGTTATACCTACATCTTTCTCAATATTTTCTTCTTATTGTGACTGCCATATATATTATGTACTCAATGAAGTTGCTTTTAATGATAGGGATTTAGAAGATTAAGAAAAGCATGAAGTAATCTTTTTATGTTTGGAATTCAAAGAGATGATTTTCAGCTGAACAAATTTTAAGAAAACAGAGATAAGCTCCAGCCGACACATTTAAATATTATGTCAGTTGCAAATATGGCAGTGCCTTGGCTGTGGGCTATGGGAGCTAAAATGTTAGGTTAAAGATAATGTGTTAAAATTTTTACTTTTTTCTCTCTATGTTGATTTTAATTACTTTATAGGATTAGTTATTTGCTTTACTATAGCTTTCCTATATTTCTTTGATTGCAGTGCTAGACAATAGTAATAGTCGAAGTCTTTATCCGATTTCCACATTAGTGTTTCTCATCAATCTCCTCACTGAAAGTGCAGTTTGCCCACTTCAGATAGAAGGTCTATATCCTATTTCATCAGGACACCATTTGATCCTTTTAAACTGTATGTTTTCCTCCACATAGAATAGCTTGTCTTCATATTTACACGTACATTGTATTCTTCAAGCCCATAGAATAAGATCTGCTCAAGATACTTTTCAAGGTCGATCATATTCTAATAGCTTGATGATATCCTCTTACACATATTCCAAATTTACTTTAGGCTTTCCACTTTGTTAGTCCTGAAACATTAATATCTTCCATCCTGTGGGTTATTTCTCCTAAGTAATGTCTTTCATCTCAAACATTTGAGTGTTTTGAATCCACTAATCTAGAATCTTCCGTATATGTCATAATTTTTTTCTCTTGTCCAAAATTTCTACCATAATGCAGTATATAGTTCTAGCATTTGTCGTTTGCTTGCAGAACAACAATTTATGCTTTCCTTTTCACCATATTATAGTATGAAAACTCAGGGAAATCTAATTTTATGTGTTGTAGTGTCTTTGATCTTATCCATCACTCCTTTTTTTTTTTTTTTTACTGACCCACAAGACTGCATTCTTTTGATAGATTTCTTTCCTCCTTGGAGTCTTTCTTTTGTTTTTCAAGATAAGAGAAATAACTTTCAGGAGAGCTCCAATGTATGAAAACTCATATAAGATAACAGAAAGCGTGGAGTAAGAAAGCACTATAAGATTCTGAGTCAAGAGCGTTATTCAGTATGTCTTGCTGCCTCTCATGATGATTTTCATAGCAAGAAGTCCACTTTATTCATCACTAGTCAGTTTCTATAGGTAAATTCCAAGAGGTTTGATTGTAAAGTATATTTGATTTTTTTGAGAGGAACAACTACATTTGCACGACCAACCATAAGTTTTGTGATGAGTCACATTGTTTTAAACATGTGACAAAAAAGACACATAGGATACACTCTTTTAACAAAATTTTAAGCACATAGTATGCTATTGTTAAGCATGTTCACAGCAAGATACAACAGATTTCTATAATTCTTTATCCTGCATGACTAATATTCTATAGACACTGGTCAGAAACTCTTTAATCCTTTCTCCAATTCTCCTATAACATGTGCTATTTGTCTGTCTGTGCTCTAGCATATTGTCCTTAAAATACATCCACGTCCACAACGTATGGAAGAATTTTCTTATTTTAGTGATTGAAATATGTTTCATTGCCCACACACATGCATTCCCATGGCATAATGTCTTTATCTATTCATCTTTTGATGGACATTTTAAAGTTTCTACACTTTAGCTTCTGTAAATAAAGCAAAAATAAACGTGAGTGTGCAAATATTTCTTTAAGATTCTAATTTCAATTCTCATACATATATCCAGAAACAATAAGATTCTGTGTTGTTTATTCTTTTTGAGGAACACCAATGGCTTTCCATTGAATTGAACCATTTTACATATCCACTAGTAGTGTCCATGGGTTCTACATTGTCCACTTTCTCACCAGTTTTCTTTCCATGTTGCTGTTGTTTATTTGATACTGGCCACTTTAACAGGAATAAGGTGCTATCTGGAGGTAATTTGGATTTGCATTTCCTTGATGGCTAATAGTATTAAGAGGCTTTTCATCCTTGTTGGTCATTTATGTCTTCTTTTATGAATTTATACTAAATAGTGAATAATACTGTGGAAAATATTTTACTTACCGAACAGTGTGCATCAGTGTTTCCAGATCATGATCCTGCAGCAGGCATCAGTGAATTTTCAAACGAATGCCCCAGGAGTACCTGAACTTCAATACAGTTTTAAAATATTTTATGTCAGGGCTTGAAAATTATAGATCATATTGTCATTATATAAAGGTTAAGAATGATTATATGAGTAGATGTGAAAGTGTATAAAGCATATCATGCAATCACATGAATCTTAGATTTTTTGAAGTTAAGAAAACAAAATATTTTGGTTGAAATTACTGCATCTATATTTGGATTTTGAGATACCTATTTAAGCTATTCTATTTTAACAAGTAACTTTTTTTCATCCTTTTGAGACATGATTTCTCTATGCAGTTCAGGTTGGTCTTGAACTCACTTTCTAGCCCAGACTGGCCTTGAACTCATGGCAATCCTCCTGCCTCAATCTCTTGAGTTCTGGGTTACAGGCATGCACCACCACATCTGGATCAACATTTATTAAGGAAAATTTTTGAAGTAACAGAGTGATCTTTGCTTAGGCAAAGTGTATAAAGGATTAATCCACAAAGGATTAGTCCTTCAATAAATATAATAAAGTATCAAGTCTCAAATTATAGATATTGCAATGATTATCAGTCTGAATGGAAAACACAAGTCTACCAAATAGCTAAATGAAGCAAAATTCTTGAAAACTTCTGCTGGTAATTGTAAGCATATTAACAATGAAATTAAGTGAAAAGTGGGCAGATGATGTGTCAGCTTAAATCCTTTAGTGACAGAGAAAAGCAAGTTAAAGAATGGACCTACAATGGCAAGTCTTAGCCTTTGAATTTAGTAGTTCAAAGGCTACAGAAAATAAAGTTATAACTTCAGCACTCAGGCAGACTTCATCCAACTAAGTTTTAAGTTGTTTTGTGCAACTTTTTAGTGCATGGCATTAATATATATTTATAGCTGACTCATTTATGCCCTGGGCATACATTATTTGCATTTTTATATTCTTTCTCATCTGCCACATGTTTTATTCATCAAGTTATTTATTGCCTAGGAACATAATTACCAGGTCAACAAATTAACTTCACACTGTATCATTGTTTTTGTTCATTTGTCTCCATCGTTTCTACTTGGGTGTATGTGTATATGCTGACCCATGTCATGTACACGTGTCCGTGGACAAGATCATTGAGGTAGTGGTATTTAGTGAAATGGTGGATATCAGATTTAATATCAGTCTTCACACTGAACAGATCTGATGAATTAGTTTGCTTCTTGAATTGTATCTTACTTTTAGATTTGCTATTATCAGTAAATGAGGTAAGATTGTAAGCACTTTGCACTTTCTGTTTTTAATATAATTAACTTATCTTAGTTGTTGTTGATACAGGGTCTTGCTATGCAGTTTGGACTCGTAGCGATCTTCCTGCCTCAGTCTCTGCAGCTCTGGGATTGCAGGAATGCGCCACCAGGTCCAGTTTTGGTGGCCACCATGGCATGCAATACTGGGGATTGAACTCAGGACTTTGTGCTTGCCCGGCAGGCGCTTAGACTGCTGAGTTATATCCCCAGTCCCTGAACTTTATTTACATGGTAGGAATTAACAGTCTCATTTGCAAGAAACAATAACATTACCAAATATTAATTAGTGTGACATGTTATGTTAGGAGAACATAACTATTGTGTCCCAAATCTATGTTATACTTTATTAGGTAAATTACACTATGGAGGAAGTACAAATGTATTGATATGTTCTATTTACTCATTTAGTATTTCCTTGAAAATTACAAAAACAATACCCTGATACATGATCATAAGTACAACCTCAAAGATGCATTGAAAACATAAATTCCTCTCCTTCACCCTTCTTCAATATTTTAAGTTAACTGCATCCTTATGAAGTGTAATGTACTGTGGATACAATGTGGAATGATCAGATCAAGCCAATTTACCTACCCATCACCTTGCTTAATAATTATTATTTTTAATGCCTGAAGATTTCAAACACAGTTTCTGTGTGGTTTCCATTTACAGTGTTGCAATATGCAGCTGTAGCCTGGGGTCACTCTGTTGTACAGTGGATGTCAAACATTATTCTTCTTTTCTACTTGAAACTTTGTACATTTTTGGTCACTAGTTCCCCATACACCCAACTCCCTCAATCCCTGTTAACCATAACTTTACTTGCCACTTCTCTGGGTTCAAATTTTACATTCTACACACAAATGAAATTATCTAGTGGTGGTCTTTCTGTTCCTGGAGTAATTCACATAGCACAGTGACCCCACTAATTCAAGCATGCTGTAGCAAGTGATAAGATTGTTTTCTTTCTTCTTTCAGGTTTTTAAAATGTTTTACTTATTGGAAAAAGGGTCTCACTATGCAGTTCAGACTCATACTGATCCTCCTGTCTGAACCTCTCCTGAACTGGGATTACAGTTGGATGCCACCACACCTCGTTTCTAGGCCGGCACAGGGCATGAGAGTTTCCAGGGATGGTACAAATGTGGTATGGGGAATCAAACTCTGGTACTTTGGACTTGTCACACAGGCACGTAGACTGCAGAGCTATCATCCCAGCCTTTTCTTTTTTCTTTTTAAAAGCTAAACAGTTTTCTTTCATGTTCCTATATCCACTTTTGAGTACTTTGAGTGATTCATATCTTTTCTAGGTTGAACTGTACTGCAGTGAAATGACAGTATAAAAGGTCACTTCAGCATAGTATTTAAATTCTTCTGTGTGTTTATGAAAAGGTCAAACTACTGAGTTAAAGGTGGTTTTACTTCAGCTTTACTTCCATATGGTTTACCATAAGATCTGTGCTAATTCACATTCTCACCAATAATGTATAAGAGGTTTTCTTTTTCCACACTTTCACCAATACTTAATGTCTTTCATCCTTTTGGTAAAGTCTGCTCTACCTGGTGAAAGGTGATGACTGCCTGTGGTTTGACTTTGCATTTCCTTACCTGTTAGTATGGTGAGTGCATTTTCATGTACTTGTTGGCCACTTGTGCTTGGTTTATTTTGTTAAAGAAATGCTTACTCAGACTATTTGATAGTTTCTTGCATGGTTGAGTTTCTCAGACCATGTTCATACTGATCAGGAAAATGTAAATATAAACATACATTAGTTTTTCTTTTCTTTTTAATACTGTGGCCACATTATACAAATTATTCTTTAATAGTTTTTCACTCTAGGTCTACCTAAGGTTTACATTATTTGTTTTAACTTCAGCACTATAGTGCATTTTATGGAGATTTAATAATTTGCTTAGCATTTTCTGTGTTCATGAGCATTAGAGTTAAGTATTTAATTTAAAGAACCATATATCATATGACAACAATGATATGAAAAGGAAGTGTAGAAGCCAATAAATTGAAATTATTCATAAATGTAAACAATAAATATCATGCTCATTTATTTCTTGCAGACTCAGATCTTTCTATATTGAATAAAATATTCACAACCATTTTATGACATGAGAAAAATTAATACTTTCCTTACCTGTGAACTACAACTCACTTGACACAATATTTTCAGCTTGAAGAAATAAATTTTGCAAAGCAATTCTTGATACAGTAAAATCTATAATTTCCCAAATGATATAAAAATAACTGTGAAACAAGGTGATTGAAAGAAAATATTGATTATTTTCCACATTCATATCTTGGATTTCCCATAGCTAATGAATTTGAGTCTGAAGGTCAAGAAGTGAATAAGTTACCCAGTCAGGAAGCAACTATCCCAAGGTGCCTGAGGCAGACAGACCCATACCAGGTTTTAGCAGCAGTCAAACACTACTGCAACCATTCCCCCACATGAGTTTCCTTCTCTTGAGAGAAGCAAGAGCAGATTTCCAATTCTTCATGAAAGTGGAGTGAGCTTGTGAGTTTTCCAACAACTCAGACATAGATTAATAAATCAATTCATTTCAAAAGCACTGGCTGGGGATCCAGATCAGTGGTAGAGCTATAGCCAGACCCTGTGGGTCCAGTTGCCAGAACCAAACAACAAAAGATTCCTTGCAGCAATAACTAGTAAATGAATGAGGCAGTTTGGAATATTCATCTTTCTTTTCTATTATTTTTGCCTCATTTTAGTCTTTTCTGTCTCTTTGCCTTGCCTAGTCTATTCCCAAACTATAGTTGCTCCCAAATGCCGTGTTTTTTCTCTGCTCTGTCTTTGCTTCTTTGTCTAGGACAACTCCTATGCATAGCTGTGGCTCCCTATTTTGTTGCTCTGCAGAGTGAGAGAGTGGCTGCCTCCAGTGGTGAGGCAGACTGCTTTAAACAACAGGTTGTCTACAGGTTGTCTTTCTGTGGCTCATATTCCCGTGCACATCTTCTAGGTGTCTGACATGGGCACATCTCCTGCAGCTGTGGCGCTTTTCCACACGCAGCTGGAATGCATGCAGGTTCAAGCCAGCATCTCTTGGTACAAGAACTTACCCCCATTTGCAACACTCATCTACTGATTAAAGTTATGTTCCTTTTGAGATACATGAAAGTCCCAAAACTGTTTTGTCATGAGCCTGCCATTGCTGTTAAAGTGCCACTGGATATAGTAGAGAAAGCATTTCAAATCAAATCATGAAATAGCTCACATAAAAGAGCAGCTGTTTTTGAGTCACTTCACAATACTATGTAAATAAAACCAATCTAGCAGCTGGAAGAACAAAACAGTCTTTGATAACACTCTAATTATTTATTATGACTACTTTAATGTAGCATTTATGTGAACACAAGTTATATTTTTGAAAGTCAGAAAAAATTAAGAGTAAACAAAAGAATTGCACTCCTGACCAACTTTTTTGCCTCCAGGTTATTATAATCAAGCAGCTGCTAGATATTTTTCAAATATTCTTTCAGTTTCTTGGTTCTGTTCCCTTTATAGGACATGCATATTTAAAATAATAAGATACAGTGAGAATGTCATTGTTTATCACAAAACCAAACAGGAAAAACAAACTAAAAGTTAAAGGGTATAAATTATGAAATTACTCTCCAATCCTCATTACAAGTTTTATGCATTCATAAAGGATTTCCTCCCAAACACTGCCTTAGTTAAATATTTTGAAGGTAAATATTCTTCAATACGAAGTTACTAGTGGGAAATTTACGTGAAAATATTCTTCCCAGTAATGAGAGAAATGCACTAAGCCATTTAATTTCTATTGATGACCTCTACATGAGTAAGAAGTTCAAAGAGTAGAAATGAGGCTTAACATTTTTTACCACGTACACAGGAAAAACTCATGTAATGGGAGAAATGGTTGATGGAAGAAATGTTTACTTACTAATGGATTGGGGTGATAGGCATCTCGTAGTCTTCTGTTCCATGTTAGTATATAGAGCTGAAGATGAAGGCTCTATAAAATGGGAAATCATCACCCTTAATCACATTTTGTTGCAAATGACTTATTAAAATGGGCTGACTGGACAGTTCTCAACCTCTGAGAAAACAAAGTTATTTCCCCCGTGTCTACAGAAAGCAGAATTTAAATGGCAAGGAAGTACTTTACTTATAGATTTTAAACAAAGCATCAGGATAAAACAATAGAATTCTGTCTAAGAATTCTCGGACTGTAAAGACCTGTACAAACTCGAGGGATGGATTTTGGTTGAGTTGAATGGAGTTGAAAGCGGGAGAGGATTCTGGGATCTGAGTCATGAGACTAGATTCCCTAGAAACTATACAGACCCACCAGTGGAATGGTGGGAAGAAATACAGAGTAATTGAGAGAAGGAAAGAAAAGTAATGCTAAGGTGACCTCATTGTTTTCTAAAATCCTTTTCCATGGTGTTTATCTCTTTACTGCTGCTTGCATAAGCTTTCTCTCCACTTCTCTTTGCATTTCATACTCTCTTGTGTCTCAGCATGTGACTCTTTTTGAAACTGGATGCCTCTACCACATCCACAGCAGCGTCCATTTGGCTCCAATAATTTTTCATTTTGTGGGGCCGTTGCAAACACTGTGGAATGTTTAACAGCACCCCTGTCCTCTAACCACTGGACCCAAATGGTAGCCCTTGCTACATCACCTTATGATGGCCCAGTACCCCTCCAAATGCTGCCAAAAATCCCATATTGTTTGGGGTTAAAATGATCTTGGTTGACAATTGCCACTGAATAGAATTACTGTCCTAGAAGGGATTTATCATTTAATACATGCTGAGCTGACTGCAGTTGACTTCTATTCCTCTTTGTGACTTACTTCCTGAACTTATTACTGGGACTTATTGCTAAAAAATTATCAATATACAAAACGTGCTTCTAATATTGGAGAAATTTTCTGCATAGATTTGCATGTAGACATCTTAATTAAGCTTCTTTATTGCTTAAATGATAACTTTGTGTATGTGTGTATATGTGCAGTTTTGTCAAAAGACAAACTATGCTTCATTCTTTCCTGGGAATGGTAGCATTCGGTATCACTTTGAAAAAAATATCCGACGAACTATTTGTAAATCATTTTAAGTTTCTAGTAAGAGAAGCAATAACCAATAATATCTCATACTTTTGTTTTTCTCCAAATTGAGAAAGTTCTTTATTGGGCAATAAAAAAAGTTCCTGCAAACTTGAGTAGTTACAGTATTTTCTCCAATGGCTTTTGTCTGTCGCATCACATCAGATGTATTACTTCTTAAATTATTTGTATTTTCCAAAATAGACATCTCATAACTTTGAAATGAAGCATCGGCACACAGATGTGTGGAGACTGTAGCCAAGATGTTACAACTGGGAGAACTACTGAGAAGGAGATGGAAGTAGAAGCCAAGCCTGGGAAGGACCCAGCCCTGAGCAGTGGGCAGGGGACAGGTAGGGCCCAGAGCTCCTGGGTCCCAAACTCCTTTCATATTGGTAGGCAGTGTGGAGGTCTTGCAGAAATAACTGAGAGGGCAGCTGTAGGGAGAGGGGTGGCTGGAGAACTATGGCAGCACTGCTACTCTTCAGCTTATCTGCAGTTTGAGACAGGGCGCTAATTCCTGCAGTAGTTGAGTGGCCTAAAGGTGACAGCCTTGACTTTTGCTCAGGATGT
>NDGM011180513.1:0-14922 GCA_002564305.1 Octomys mimax | reverse complement strand
GGTGTTTGTGGCTTTTGGAGGCTTTTTTTTTTTTTTTTGTATTTTAGAAATAGTTACTGAGTACCTAACATTGCATGCTGTGTCTTCATTGTGAAATAGTTTCCTTCATGCTAAAGACCTAGCATGATGCCAGCTGCTACCATTTCCCCTCCAAAGATCCTAAAATGTAGTAAAAAGTAAGCAAGCAAATGAACTATTTTAAGTTTTGATAATTACCATAAAGGAAATGAACAGGATTATATGGTATGGTGAATGAGTATAAAGAAAATGACTTAACCTATGACAGAGCAGATGAGGACATGCCAGCCAAGTAAAGTGTCAAGGGTGAGATGGAGAGATTTCCAGCCAAAGAAAACAGGTAATTAGAAGCCCTGAATCAGAAGAGTTCAGAATATTCATGGAGTGAGATGAAGACAGAAACAGTGGGAGAACACTGAGTAGAGAGGACTAGGGCTCCCTGAGAAGGCCGGAGGCAGACAGGACACACAACACCTTCAGGATCATCTACAATGGGCAGCAATCCAGGGCCAACACCATGACATCCTCCATGCTCGTATTACCCAGATTGTACATCATTGGTGCTTGGGAGGAGTGACCGACGCACCACACCAGAGGGGATTTCACCGTCCCAGGTGAAACGAATGCTCTCTTCTGTTGTCTACAGGACAGCAACTGTTGTCTGTGGAACCTGTCAGGTCTATCTACACAAACAACACCTTCATGCTGTTGTCTGAATTGCTGTCAAATAAATACTCTCTTTCCTTTTCAAGATTAAATCTAAAATGTGTATGACCGCTTACACTCAAGACCACCATGGGAAGTTATGCCTCAGCCTGCAGTCACCATGAACCAAAACATGAAAGCGAGACAAAAACTAACATCACTGATTCACTGAACCAGCCTCTCTTGAAATCAGCTTTATGGTAAAAAGAAGTTACACTGCAGACTGTAGCCACACTAAGGTAAGAAATGCAAAGAAACTTATCCTGTTTTAAAGCTGAATAATACTCCATTGTGTAAAAATACCACATATTTGTAATCCATTCCTCAGTTGATGGGGATCTGGATTGTTTCCAGGATTTAGCTATGACAAACTGCACAGCTATAAATATGGGTGCACATATATTGATGTGGTATGAGGTTTTTGTTCTTCCAGAAAAATACCCAGGAGGGGAATAGCTGGATTGAATGGAATCTCCAATAGTAGCTTTTGAAGGAGTCGTCACACTGATCTGTATAGTGGTTGTACCAGTCTGCACTCCCACCAACAGTGCAGAATGGTTCCTTTTTTCCCACAGCCTCTCCAGAATTTGTTACCGGCTGACTTCTTGATGTTTGCCATTCTTTCTGGTGTAAGATGGAATCTCAGTGCTGTTTTAATTTGCATTTCTTGAATGACCAATGATGTTGAACATTTTTTCATATGCTTACTTGCCATTTGTATTTCTTCATCTGAGAAGTATACATTCATCTCAGATGCCCATTTTTGAATGGGGTCGTTGAATTTGGGGGGGCCTGATTTTTTTAATTATTTACATGTTCTAGATATAGAAGGCCTTTCTTGAAGGGCAGTTGGCTATAATTTTTTCCCAGTTTGTGGATTTTCTTTTTACTCTGTGGGAGGTTTGCTTTGAAGTGCAGAAACTTTTCAAAACGATGAAATCCCAGTAGTTGACTCTTTGAAGTATTTCCCATGTGGTTTGATTTTTGTTCATGAACTCTTTACTTACCCCATGTCTTTAAGATTTCTACTTAGATTTTCCTCTAGAAGATTTAATGTTTCTATTTTAATATTTAAATATTTGATCCATTTTGACTTTAAATTTATGCATGGTGATAGACATAGGTCTAGTTTTAGCCTTCAGCATTGGAAAGCCAGTTTCTCCAGCACCATTTATTAAAGAGGCTGAAATTAGAGAACATACTCTTAAGTGAAATACATCAGACCCACATGTGCAAACATTGTATTGTCTCCTTAGTGTGAGAACCTGAAAGAGAGAAATGGCATCTGAAAGGTACAATAGTTACTGGGAAAAGGGAATAAACTTATTAATACTTCAAAGAGTCAACTACTTGGATCTCAGAGGAAGAAATACAAATGGCAAAGGAAAGAGTTACTGAGTTGAGAAGGACAGGAGAGGGAGTAGGGGAAAGTGATATATCTATGTATGAAGCAGGATGGTTTGGACAATTATACTGCATTTCTGCTGGCCTATGGAAAGAATCAGTTAATGCTTTAATGTGATTCATCTCCTTTTTTCAATTGTTTGTACTTTTTCTCTTAATTTGTTATATATTTCTTTTTTTTCTTTCTTCTTTTAATTTTACATGCATATATCTGGTAAAATGAGTAACTTGTTGGGAGACAACACTATGTATTACAACAAACACTGTGAAATTCATATTACTTTTTAAGTGAATTTCTGTAGCACTTGTAATTTTTTGTTTTATTTCTAATTTGTACTCTCTTTAAAAAATTTTAAAAATGCAGAGAAAGAAAACTAGTCATAACAATACTATAGATTCACTGGGCCCAGCCTCCTTTAGTCAGCTTTACCTTGTGACTTTCAAGTTTACTTTGTTGTCTAAGCCGGCTGAGTTGTTTATTATTTGATTAATTACAGTATGATTAATATACAGTATGAAGAATTTCAATTTTCTCATGAACAAAGGAAGATGCTGAAGACTTTTCAGTTTAAGACAGAAATGATCTTATTGACATTTTTGTTTCCTAAACTACTTTAAAATACCCTTGGATTGTAATAGCACAATTCCATCTTTTTCTATTTAGTAGCCAAATGATGTTTCATTTGTTCCTTTCTCCATATATTCATCATTTTAGATAAGAACATTCGTTTTCTTCTTTTTGTTTCATTCCATCAAAATGTTGGCTTAATTATCTGGATAGATTATGGTGCTCTATACAAATAGAACAGATCAGAGAAGAAACTAGGTTGACACAAACCAAAAGTTAACATAGATAAGTCTTAAAGGCTACTTAATATTCAGGGAGAGTGTCAAGCTGGCTCTTGGATTCTGAAGGCTAGATACTGAGGAAAACACTAAAGTTGAGTATAAGGATTTTGCATCATCAGCATATAGAGCACTGAAAGATATTTGGCTATATAAGATTACTAGGACAATGATGTTCCTGCTGTTAACCTAAGAAACGGACATATCCTAGACCCTAGACACTAGCAGTTTGGAATAAAAAACTGAAAACCAGAAGACCTGTTACAAGCCATCTGAGTGAAGTCTGCAGAAGAAGAATCTGCCTCTGATAACGGCACCAGGGGGCCATGGGCTGGAACACCCCCTAATGCTTTTCTCAAGCCAGCCTATAAAAATTACTGGCAACTCGATACAAATAGCTAGACTTCCTTTATCTGCAGAATGTCATAAATCAAAAGAACTTCAACAGCAAATCTTTTGAGACAAATAATCAAGGCTCTATGGGAAGAAGTACCATAGAGAAAGTAATCCAGTTGAGTGGAAACAAGAAGAAAATAAAAAGCTCCCAGTGAGAAATGTTTTCTAAAAATAAAATTATCTAAGGAAGACCAAGTAATAAGACCTAAGTGTCATCGCACACATATGGCATCCCACGAGGCGGCTTCGTGAAGGTACTACAGTGAGACTCCAAAATGAGGCACAAATCCGAGGATTTTAGTTCTTTCCAACATCATGATAAGAACTCAGCACAGAAGATTCTGACAATTCTAAATGGAATAAACTTCTTTTGCCCTTACTTAACTTTTGAAAGTCTAAACAACTAACATTCAGTTGTAGTGCTGTGCTTTATTTCAGAGATGGACACAGTACAGCACTTTGGATAAGAGGCAAGAGCTGCAATACTGAGTGAACTCAGAGCAAAAGGAAGAAAACAGGACTCAGCGCACGCAGGTCACTCTGGCTGATTACGGTGATGGAGGAACCAACATGCACAGTCGTCAGGGTACCTGCAGGGCACTTCAGAGGATGACAACAGCTGACTGAGGCTGAGTAGAATCATTGCATGCCACACTCTGGAACTCGCACGGTCATCCTGGAATTCAATTCATACTTTCCCTTTAGCCCTTCGGTTCTTTTAATTTCACAAGGTTAATACAGTAACTTTGTTTCCCAAGCTCCTCACATAATACAGAAAGTGTAGAAGAAACCACAAAGAATGGTATAAGCAAAAGCTCTTCACAACTCACATCAGTTTGAGATCAGCCGCTGCATTAGTCTTCTAGGGACATAACGAAGAGCCACAGATGGAAAGAACAGACTGGTCTCCCAGTCGTGTGGGCTGAAAGTCCAGGATGAAGCTGACTGTGTGCTCAGAGTCCCCAGAAGCCTCACTCCTTGGCATCCACATGGTTGCCCTCTTGGTGGGTCCCGATGGGCACATGACCTTGTTCTTGTGCTTTACCAATCCTATTGGGTTAGGGTCCTACATTTATGACCTCCCTTATGCATCCACTGTTTACATACCCCCAAATTCCAGGTGTTGACACCCTAACCTCCACTGTGATGGCATTTGAAAGTGGAACATTCTGCAGAGCACTAGTTCAGGTAAGATTTGAAGGTGGGTCTCCCACGAGGGGACCAGAGCCTTATCTGGTGATGCCGGTGCTGCTTCTCTCTGCCATACTGCTCCACCTCATGAGGACACAGCAAGACAGCTGCCACACCCATGCTAAAAGGAAGGCTCTTCCATGTAAACTGACTCAATTAGTGCCCTAATCTTGCATTTCGAAGCTTTCAGAACTATGATAAATGAATGTCCGGTGTTTAAACTACTAAGTCCATAACGTTTTGCCACAGCAGCCAGGCCTGATGAATATAGTCATTTGGCTTTCCTTGCCTCCGCAAAGGCCTTATCTCCAGCTACTGTCACAACAGACTTTACGGCTTCAATCTGTGGTTTGGGGCGTGAGAGGATTCAGCCCACAGCAGCACCCGCTCCTAGGCAGCAGCTCCCAAGGCCATCTTCAGTACAACGGATTTAGACCATCATGATCCTTCAGGAAGATGATCCTGAAAGCTTCCGAAACAACCTACTGTCAGCCGGCTTTCCCACCATCTCCACCTCCCTCGGCAAGCTCGCCAAGCACTCGGATTGTACTACACTCCAGGGAAAAACCTGTAGCTCCCAGAACAGCAGGCACGTGCCCTGCGAGCTGAGTTCCTCGGTCCTCCCGTCTTCATGTCCTGCAGCTCCCTCTGGACACTTCACACTCTCTTATAGCAAGCAGTTCATGTGAACTTGCCCTGGCAGTCCCCACGTGATGCCTCGGCTTGGAAGACTGGTCCTCTCCATCTCTTCAGCACCTGGCATTGCTTCAAAATTTAGGCACCAGAAGTACTAACTCAGAGAAGTCTCGCTGTCTCATAAACAGGCTTAATACCTTCTTTCTCGGTGCAATCATTTAAAATTATACCAGTTTCTATTACTGTACTTTCACAGTATTATGAATCCCTTCCCAGACTTACAAATACGTTGGGCATATCCTGCCGTGATGGATGTCTATCTGCTTCTCACATCTCAATTAAGTTGTTGCCTTGCATTTAAAACTTAAAATGACACAGAAAACAGTACACATTGCACACATTTCTAAAGCAGTGATTATCGCCTGCAATATTTGAAAGGTTGCAGATATGCAACAGTCTTCGGCTCTGTTCAGCCTGAGGTCACACACCTCCCCCTCTCCCCACTCCCACCAGTGACTCCCCAACATCTAATAGGCTGAATATGTTGAAGGTCAGAGGCCACCAATTTCACTTAAAAACTAATAGCAAACCCTATGCATTCGTTGGGGATATAACTTCCTCCTTTCCCCTATCACATGGGACTTATCCAGAATCATTAAATTTGGTTATTCTAGAGCAGAATAAGTATATAAACGCATTAGGCCATTGGGAGACAAATCAACCAACCAGTAAACTACATCTGTCAGAATGACATCTTAAAGAACCTGATATGCCATCGCCAGTAACTCGCCTGCTCCTCTGCTTGCCTTAGTTCACGAAGAGCCTTCCCACCCCAGCCTTGACTCCGCCCCCTCCAGCTCACAGCATTTTATCACAACACAGCAAAGGAAACTAAACACTGGCCTGACTGTAAGATAAAGATTCTTCTCCCAGAGAGAAACTAGAGGAGGTAAGTTGTATCGTATTGTTCACTTGGCTATGGCAACCTTGGTCATGCATGCAATGACTCACGGGAAATGTGGCCACTCTATGTCCTGCTGGGCACCAAGTAATACTGTATTACTAAGATTTTGAGAAGAAAAAAAAAAATGGGAGGGGGAAATAATTACTTCTTCACTAATAATTCTGATTCAGGGAATTAAATAAAGCATATCATTTAAATTGCCCTTTTTCCGTTCAAACTTTGGCTGATTAAAGTTTAAACTGTAAAAATGGCTTATTATATTTTGACAGAGCTGTACTATGTGGGATCTGGAAACATGACAGAGGAGCGGTAATACTTTCAAAGGAGTGAGGACAGATAATCAGGAGCCAAAATCAATAGTACAAAAGCTTCGAACTAAAGAGGTCCTTTGATGCCCAAATTGAGGGAACAGAGGGGAGGGTTCTCTCAGCAGAGCTGTCTATGCCCTGTTATGCCCTATATATTTTGGCTTAAGCATTTCTAAATATATCCTAAACTTAAAGTGTTGTTGTTATATCTTATCTGTGCAAGCTGGCTAGCAAGAGATTAAAATCATAGATTAAAGTGGAAAATTCATGAAAATGCTATACATTTAACTGACCGTGGTGTTCAAAATCAGAATAGCAGAGCTGAAGTGACTTATGTCGGGAAGAGATTGCAGTGAAACACGCAGGGAAGAAAACATGACCTCCGCGCTTGCTGCAGAGTTAGCGTGACATACATGAGGCGGCAAACACTGTACACACAATAATGCATGGGTCTCCTCCGCTTCCTTGAAAACACTCTATTAGTCTATTTTCTCTTGCCTGGAAATAAAATATCCATTGTTCAGGCTCGATAAAATGCTCCTAAATAAATTACTTTCCCCGAAAGCTCCATTTGCTTCCTTTAAACAAGAGAATGGGATATTTCAAACATTACAATTACACAGAGAGATGTAAGTGACAGTCATGGAATATCCGAAAAATATGTATTTCTAATAGATTGTGGTGGAGCTAGGAAAGTCTTGTTGCCTCCTAACTATTATGCTGGAACAAAAGAGCACACAATGAAATTAAGCCACAGCGCCCACTCTATGGTGATTTAAAATAAAAACTCCCTTCCATGCTGGATAATTAACCTACAGGACATCATGCCAAATGATACCCTGCAAATAGCCATCATTTCAAACAATACACACACATTTGTGACAGTGTCTAAAGAAATATTAGCTGAGAAAATGTCCCCAAACAACAAGTAGAAAATAGTACCCAGCTGAGGACAATTCAGCGTTTCCCACATGGCATAATGCTGCAGTTTTTAAGGGTTTTAATTACTCCCTGGGGCTTTCACCTGTCCTCGATTTTAAAAACAAAGTGGGGGGCCAGGCTTAAGTATGCTGTCATTGTATTCTTTGAATAGATTAACGTACTTTTCCTTATTAAAAACTAAGTGCAGTTGTCCTTGGGGAAAAAAAATAAAAACATGTGGTTGTTCTTTAGATTACCTGTGGATTAGCTAGTAGGACAGGATGTGGCTGGGAAAACTGCTAAAGTGATAAATGACTGTCACCAGCAATCACCCTGGCCACTGAGTCTTATGTTCTTGGTGGTCCTAAAAGTAGACAATGATGCAGTGAAGCAGGAGGCCTGAGCCCTACAGCTGGGCATGGGTAGGCAGTGCAGGACAGAGGACAGTGGAAAAACAAATAACAAAAACAAAAGCAACAAGAGCAAAGGCAAAAGTGAAGTACCCTAAGACAGTGGGAGGTGGAGAGCTAGCTGGGGATGTGTTTGGCTTTGTGCTTCAATAACCCAACATCTAAGAATTGATTATGGTTCAGTGTGATTTGCTCCCACCCAGACTGCTGCTGAAGCTTCATGCCACAGTGTAATGACACTTGAGGGGAGTTTTAAGGTTATGGGAGCACAACCTGGCTAGGGTTAGTAATCATGTCACAAGAGTCAGTCTCCCAGGATGGCATGAGGCTCTGAGGCAGCCAGTGCATTATGCAGGGAAGCCACCCCACACACTTGGCCTCTTTAGTCCATGCCCTCTCCCCTTCTGCTTCTCTACGAAGTCATGACACAGCCTAGAGGCGTGAGCATCACCCTGTCTGAACTTTCTATGAGAAGACTGAGCCAAATAATCTTTCCTTTATAACCTACAGTTAAGTATCTGTTACAGCAACAAAGTGGATTAAGGGAACATCCTTGCTATTTGACAATTAAGTCAAGACTGCTCAGCTTGAGGTGGAGTCCTACCTTGCATTATAAAAGTCAAAGGGAACAGGTATTCGTTCCCTGTGCATGGTGTGTGATACCGCCATAGCCCCATGCCCTTTCAGAGGACTTTTAGCTCCTTGGAAATGGGCAGAAACACTGATCAATTGGAATAGAAGCTCAGATTTGAGAAATCAGTGACATGGCCCAGAGTGTGCAGGCGCAGTGGGAAGCAGCCAAGTGCAATAATGCTGCATGCAAAATCTATATTAACTTTCTATCATTAAATGAAAAATCTGCGATAATGCACTTTCTGTGAGAAAAAAATTGCTTTCTACTCATAGTTTGGATCTCATAAAGGTCACATCATGTTCTGACAGTGCCACCCCAAGGACTGAGCTTTGAACACAAGGGCCCTCAGAGACACTCAGTGTCCAAACTACACAGAACCTAATCAGACCACTCTTCAGGCAGCATCATGGGTAGGAATCATTCTGTTGGTTCTCACCTACTCCAAAGCCATCCCATTATGTTTATTTTCTGCTTAAATGAATCACAGTCAGGCACGCTACATCCTCAAAGGAGAACTGAGAAAGACATTTGGCTAGTAGATCAAAATAGAGAGCTTCAGGGAAGGAAGGAGCCCAGGGACCCAAGTCCTGGGCCAACAACAGAGGACACAAGCCATGTGAGTGATGAGTTAGAAGACACCAAGAGTGATGTTCTAGCAGACATTGGGGATTTATCCAGATAAAGGCTCTGGCAGTGAAACCAGGACCCCGGTCCAACAGAGTAAGGGTACAGCTAGGCTCTCAGTCTCAAAGATAGGAAAGGAACAAGAATGAGAAGTCAGACGAAAGCCAGGTCAGCAGGATCATGCATGCTACGTCAAGTACAAAGAATGACCAATCAGTAGGTGACTTTGCCCAAGTCCAGCCACTTTTCCATTCCTTCAGGTCTTAGTCTCTCAAAAATGTTACTATGTGCTTGAATCTAGAAGACAAAGGAGATCCGACGCAAGGAAATTGTGCACTTCTTGAGAAAAGGAGAAGAAATCATAGGAAGGTAAGTTTATGTAAAAAGTAAATGTGGGTCAAGAAAAACTAAGTGCAACTTTAAAAAAGCAATGGAACCAAAACTTGCTTGCCTACCCAGTCCTGATACACTTAATAGGAAACTTGAGTGAACTGTACATAGGAAATGAACAGTACAAAGTTATTTTTCAAGTACAGATGAAAACCACACCCTCGTAGGCTGTATTCCCGAGGTGGAGACTCTAAGCACTGATGCACAGTAGACAAAGAGTCAACAGAAACAGGGAATGTTAGGAGATGGAGCAGTGTCTAGAACTCAAGTGATGGTGCACTGATACAGTGTGATTTGAAAATAATAATAAAAATGTGCCATTCCTAGCCAGGTACTGGATTGTGTGCCAATTGAATATTTTTTCACCCTCACAACTTATTTAGACTTCATTTAACTCTTACTATATATTATGTGGTATGACAAGTGTTATACTCGTTTAACAAATTTAAAAAAGAACTGAGATAGGAAGAGGTTAAATTAACTGTCTTAGGTAAAAGGTTGAAACAAGACTTTCTCCCAAGCAACAGACTCTAGCATTCCCATTTTAATCTATGTCATATTGTCTCTCAAAGAAGGAAAAAAAATGTTATTGAAGAGGAGAGATGTCAGGAACATGAAATCAAAATTGAATAGCCAAGCTGTATAATCGATTTAGAACTGCAGTTTTCATTTGAGGCAGAGACACTTTGCTTTCTCATGTCTCAGCAAGAACTGTTCTACCAAGAAGTAAAAAGATAAGCACATGTACTGTGACAATCTCCAGTGTGTAATTCTCAAAAATGCAGAAGTTGATGGTAAACATTTTAATTCACTCAACAAATATTGAATACTTGCTTTCATACACCATGAGTTGTGTAATGTGCTTGTATAATTTTCCATTACAAATAAATACANTTAATATTGCACATTCTATTTCTGTGAGGACGAAAATGAAATCCTGAAGAGTTACCGAGACTGAATGGGTCAGCAAGGACAAGCATAATATCAGCCAATAGAAAACATTTGAAAGAGGCTGGTCTTTTTTTCTTGTTTTTGTTTTTGTTTTTTTGTTCTTTTTTTTTTTTTTTTTACTTAAGCACATATTACAGGCTGCTCCAATCATTTTACCTCGAGTCTTGGCATTCTGTTAAGTGATTTCCATGTCTTTACGGATGACCCTTGAAAACCAGCATTCAGCGTTTAACCTTTATCAAACCTAATGGAATTCACCTCCCTTCTGCTTCCATATCTTGTTCTTGGAATCAGCGGTTGGTTCTTGGATTACACTGAAGTGATCACCACCAGGAATCTTAAATCCTCATACCCTGTTCCCTTAATTCCAATTCCTTTCCCTCATTTTTTCCAGCTTGCTCAATCTTCCTATCACATTCTCACCTCTCTTATTCCTCCTGTCCCTGCCCATCATACCGTCGACCTCTGTCCCACCTACTACTTCTTCACTCATGCATTCCATGGTCCATCACTTAAAACTCTTGTCTTTCCACATAATGCACCTTCCTGCACCCAGACAAGGTTCAACCCTATCCTCACTGTTTCTTCTCTATCCAAGGCAACCACATACTTCAAGGCAAAACCATTCCTCAGACAGACAACTATACTCTGCCTAAATCTGAGACACTCCAAATTGATCTTGCTAAACTTCTGGGGAGATCCTGTCTCCACCTCTTCAGTCACATTGTTACTCACATCAAATCTTCATCTACTTTAGCTCTTTCCTCTCCCTGCTTCCCAAGAGCCACGTGGTGAGCAGGCTCCACTGCCATACACTCCCACTGTGATGCACCTGGCCACAGGCCCACAAGCATCTGGCCAAGTGACCATGGGGTGAAACCAGCAATGCTGTGGCCACCAAAACATTCCTCTTTTTAAATTGACTGCCACGGGTGTTTGTATATAGTAATGGAATGCTGGTTAACCAAGCTATGTCAATTCGCACCACCCACTCACTTCACTACCCTCTTTTCCAATTTATACATCAACACCATATAACATGTATTTCTCAACTGTATTTCATAAAGGTCCTACTGCAAATTGTGTCTCCACTGCTCAGGCTACCACCTCCTGAGCTGTCCGTGATAGCTTGGCTTATTTCCCCTGATCTTGCACAATGTAGCTTGTTATCATCGCCTTCCAGAAGCCTTTCCTTGACTCATCTCTTCCTCTTCATAACTACTTACGAAGGTTGTATATTTCCCTCGATCACCATGGAAGAAACCTACATGTGTGCATACCTCACAATTTGGACTTTTGCTCCTTAAAGGAAAGAAAAACAGTGATTTATTCATCTCAGATTCTCAGAACTTAGCAGAAATGCAGCAGACAACGATCACTTAGTGAGTACATGATGCCTCGAATGACACTGGGTTTCATACTTCAGTTTTACTCAAAGATGGACTTCCCCCACCATATCAAGTCCCAGGCCAATCATCGTTCAATTCTGATTCAATGTCACTATTCCCTAGGGTAAGAAAATGTTCTCTGCGATGCATGCATTTTTGACTTCAGTCACCAAAGGTTTGAGTAGATCTAGGATGAAGGGCTGAAGTAGAGATCTGGATGGAGTACCTCCGCACACACCCATATACCCATACACCTACCACCACGACAAGAAGTAGAGGTCATTAAACCTTCCCATAACATCAGCACCTCCTCCTTTTCAGGCCACAGCTCCATCAGAACTTTACACAAAGTCGCAGAGCCATACGGCTTATCACATGGACCATCTGATCCCACTTCCAGAGCTGTGTGCTCTTGCCCACTAAATGGAAAGATAGAGCCAAGTATCTGGTCACACACGAGGTCTTTAATGCTGCCCAGACCATGGTGCTCAATTCTAGTAAAAAGACGGATAAATCAAGGGCTGTCTCCAAGAATCAGCGGTGAGACTGCTAATGGGTAAAAACCCTTCTCAACCTTTAAATAGAAATATCACATTACAGAAAAGCTATAAAATGTGAAGTCAGACAGTCCTAGGTGCACCCCTTATTAATGTCATAACCTTGAGCAATTGACATTAATCTATGAGCCTCAGTTCCTTCACTGATAAAATGAGGATCTCGTCTACTTCATTGGCTTTTTATGAAACCATAATAAATAAGATGATACAATGTATTAAATAGCCTAGCAGTTTCTGGCAGGAAAGAAGTACTCTTTTCTTCCTTTTTCCCTTTATTTCATGCCCCACACCATAGGAATGATAAGGCACATAATTAGGTGCAGCTGCCTCTATCTTAAGTTCCTAGCACAGTGCTTGATACACAGCGAGAGTGCAAAACTATTTAATGAAATTAATAAATTTTCTTTCATTTCAACTCTACTTAGCTCCACCAAAACAAGTCTTAATATTACCAGGTACATTGCTATTGTGACACACACAAAGACATACACAATACACACACACACACACACACACACACACACACACACCCATTAACTTAACCACAAAGCACCAAAATGAGCTGCTCATTTCTCAAATCCTGTCTGCCGACCTCAGATGGGCTTAATGAATGGTCCATCTGGTTAAACCAAAAATGTCTATTTAACACACTAGCAATTTCATGATTTATAAAATACCTGATAAAAACACAATTGCATTTTTAATGCTGGGACTAAAATCTATCTCTTCTAAGAAGGTTAAGAGGAACATAAAAAGGCTCAACTGCCTCTGTGCCATCTGCGTCTACAGGAAGGTGGCATCTCATGAATTTCAGAAAAATAATTTAGAAAGGTCACTCTGAGGTGTGAAGAGGTGACACAAATGAAAATCACATTAAAAACATTAGAATAAAAACATGCTTTTCTTTGAGCAAGTCTATGCAAATGCAGAAAAACCAGGAGGCAGTTGAGGCCGATCTCTGAAATCATCCTGGGTATATTGAGATAAAGGCCTCTGGGAATACATCACTTACAGAAAGAATACAAAGATATGAAGTACCTTGTGCCTGAAATATTTCATTCTTGTGCACATTCTTAAATGGAAAACAGTCCCTATAATTTCCTATTTGCATATTTTGTTAGATTAAAAAAGAAATTCTTGAGGAGATTCTAATTTGAATGACCATCTCTACAATTGCCAATTACACTGACAGAAAAAAGTTCAGTTTGGCAAGATAAAAATGCTAATCACATCACATCTAAGAGCGCACAGCATTATCACAGCTCAACAAGGTCAAAATCATTCCAAGCCCTGGCCTCATCCTTCCCATTCCCCAACACCCATGCCCCCCAAGAGTCTGCTTGACAACAAGAGTGAAATTCTCAAAAACATGCCTGAAACAGCATTTCTACTCAGGCAAAACTGTGCCTCTGTCTGCTGGCTTCCACATCCTGCACACAAGTTGCTTTGAGCCCTGAAGTTGGAACTCTAACCAGTGTCAAGCAAAAACACACCACCTGTCCAGCCACCACATTGGGAGAACTTGGCAACCAGAGGCGTGGAAGGGGATAACTGGGACCAGGAAACAGGCTAAAATGGAGTATTTTCAGCTCCAAGAGTGATATTTTTTGCTGGATAGCAAATGATCTGTTACCAAAAGCATCTGACCTCACACCCCAACCCAGTATCCACTGCTGGAAAACGTGCAGAGCTTGCATGGACAGCAGCACCTCACACACACTGATGTGTTTGCATCCTTCAGGAGTAACCTAGACATTGGGCCCCAGAGCAAGCACATGGCCTTCAGGGAGCATCGGTGGCCGAGCTTATTTCTCTACTATTGTCCAGTGCTACATCAAGACCAGGCAGAGATTACAGACCGCTGTTGCTTCTAACAAAGAATTCAGCAGCACTGATGGATGGGGAAAGCATTTCAACAGGGACCTGCAGGCAGCCTTCACTTTGTGCAGCACCATAATTTCTAGTGGAATCTTAGAAATACCAACTTATTTGACTTTGAAAAAAACACTTTTGTTAGTAGTCACTATTCCTGTTTAACAGATACAGAAAATAGGGCTCAGAAAGGTTAAGCAAAGTGGTGGAGAGTTCATACCTGGCCAATAACTTTTATAGGGCTCACTCCATGAAAGGAACTGTGCCAAGGTATTTTATATGCATTTTCCCACTTCATCTTTACAGCCAATACATGAGGAAGAGACAGCACTGACACTTCAAATTACAGACGTAGAAACCAGCTCAGAGAAGAAAAGTCATTGAAAAAGGTCAATACATAAGACAAACAGCCGGAGCAGTGCACAAAGTCTATTTCAAATTCACATGCATTGCCATGTACATCATCCAAATGAAGTATGTACACACAACATGTCACTCACGTCATCTGTAAACATCACAGATACAAACATCCATGACATAGCAACACACACAGGAACAACCCTTACATGACACACATGCATCTATAAGCACTGCCCACTCATACACACACAAACACATACATACCTTACATGTCATGTGCACATTCCACAGGTATCATCAACATGTGACATGTACAAACACAAATCTCTCACACTCACACACACACA
>NDGM011180511.1:0-16313 GCA_002564305.1 Octomys mimax | reverse complement strand
AAACATGAGATAAAGCTCCATTTTGGATTGGAAATAAATGCTTCAAGAGAGCTCTCTTTGATACCACCTATTTTACTGCTGCTGCCGCTGTCATAGCACATAAAGAAGCTGATCAGGTGATATGAAAAAAGATGTGGGAGAAACTGCCTTTAAAATCTGCCTCTAGGCACCAATTTTCATTGCACTAGGCTGCCATCTTGCACAGATGTTGGTTTCTTAAGGGACACAGTCTGTAAGACAACAATGTAAGTAATGGCACTACTGTAGCTAGTTCATTACATTCTTAAGGTTTCCTTTGATTAGCAGAGCTACTGTGTTAGCTCCAGGAAATGGGATCCTCCTGGGATCAGGACGGAAGCTGTGCATTTCAGGCAGCGGTTTCTACCTGGGGACCTTTTTGTGCTTGTTCAGTGTTCTGGCTCTCCTGATAAATGCGAAAGGCCCACACCGTCTGCAAGGTGTGAAAATGGAGACTCGTGCAGATACATGAATACATTTTGGATTCTTCTTCCTTTTAAATGTCTGAACTCTGACGAGGTTTGGAAATCTGAACTTCCTGAGGAAGCCTTGCCCACTTGAAGCAGGTTTCAGATGCTAGTGACATGTGCATCTTATGAGGCCTGCTAAAAAGATGTGGTTGTTTTGTATGATACTATAGAGTACTACTCAGCCATAAAGAAGGATAAACCAAAATTTTTATAGGTGAATGGATGCGATTCGAGAGCATATTTATAAATGAAATAAATCACTAGTGTGAGAAACTGAATGAGTAAGATGCAAAATGCATAATAGATGTTGGGAATTAGGGAGGAGACTGTGCAAAAGAAAAGAAAAACTGATGGGAGAATGGGGAAAAGAAGGAAGGGAAAGGGGAAAAAGTCTCTCTCTCTCTCTCTCTCTCTCTCTCTCTCTCTGTATATAGATATAGATAGATGTAGATATAGATATGTATATCTATATACATCCAATAGTTATATAGCTAGTATCCCTTAGGTCATTGAAAAGAATAGCTTGTGCAAATATTGTTTGGACAATATTTCCTGCCTATATCTTATACTCTGAGCAGTTATTATAAATATACAATACACAATGTATTAATTATTGTTACCCTCCTACTAGCGTCTTTGGAAACTCTTATGGATATTTTAAAATTTTCTCTTTAAAATTAAGAAAAAGTAAACCAAGGGCTATTGCCAAGGGTGGAGGTAGCAAGCGTGGGCGAGGCTCTGGGGCCAGGCCAGGGTGGTGCTCGCGCTGCATGGGCAGCTGTTACTCCGGGCTCCTCCGAGAGCCGCAGAATGTGCTGAGCCTGCAGCCCTGACACCCTTCCGCTGTCCCAACCACAGAGCTGCAGGTGTCTGACGGCAGCAGGTTTCCGTGATGATATCTAAGAGCTACTGTCCTTGGGTGTGCTGGACACGTGAGCCGGTCCCTCTTCATCACTATGTTAACATCTTTAAACTTAAAAGAGTCTTCAGGGCCTCTCTGTAAGCAGAAGCAGAAAGGAATGGTTTTCCAATGTTTCTAATAATCGTGTGGAAATCATTAGCGATATGGACATGTTGAACACAGGAGACTCAAAGCTGGCTTTTGTAGGTTACAAAGAACAGAACGAAGGCTGGGACTTGGCTCATGAGGCCTGCTCAAAGATGAATGCTCTGTTCAAAGCCAAGCCAAATCTTCCCCTTTATCACTCTCCTGCTTTCTTATGTCTATAATTTTTCTTCCAAATTTCCCATCTATTGTCTCCACAAGTTGCAAGGCAAAGATGAGGCCCTTCAATATTGAAATGGTTTGATTATTCATAATTTAATTCAGAGCTCTACTTTTTTTTCTGTAATCAGGACAGGGTCTGCGGGGTCTATAGGGTCTCATTAAGCAGATCTGACTCGTAGTGATTCTCTTGTCTTCAGTCTCCCAAGTGCTCAGAGCTCTACTTAAGTAAATATACTAATAAATAATTGTAGAGTTTCTTAATCCCAGAACTCTATCTCTGGCTCACTTAATTTCTGTACTTGATGTTAATACCATAAAGAGTGATAATTCATTTATGAAAGGAAAAAGATCTTATTGAATAATATTCTTTTGCNCCCCCCCCCGCTCCACTGACTTCTGTCCTCGCCTCTCAGAAAGATTCTGTCCTGTGTTATCCATCAAGCTACCCTTAGACCTGGGTGTGTGGATTTAGGCTGCACAGCCCAGATAAAGCCTCTGGGGTGTAAGAAAGCCGGGGCTTTGCAATGGAGAGAGCACCACAAACCTAGTTTCAAATTTTGATTTTGCCACTTGGTTGCAACCAAGTTGTTTAGCTTCCCTGATCTTTATTTTCAGTGAAATAAAAGAATTAGATCAGATCTGGGCTTGTCCGAGAGCCAGTTCAGCTTCATTAGTGGAGTATTCCGCGAGGTATGGAGGAAGATTCAAACTGCATCCAGCCAGAGTGGGAATGAGAAGCTTCATCGATACATTCAGATCTAGGTCCCATCTAATTCATTAGCAGTGTCTGTCCCAGATAGGTAATAACGTGAGTGTCTTGCATGTTTTCACTTTGACTAAAAAGGCACTCTATGGTGTATTTCACTTCTGTTTTAGAAAAGTATGTCACGTCTCCTTGAATGAGTACCAAGACTATTCTATCATTTTTAGAACCAGAAATAAAAATTTGTCTTGACCAGGACAGACTTCTAGAGACTTTGTTCTTTCAGGAGGACTACAGTCTTGGCAGTGTTTCTCTTATTCATCCTCTGTTTTATTTATTTATTTATTTTGGTGGTACTGGGATTAAACTCAGGACCTTGCACTTGCCAGGCAAGCACTTATTCCACTGAGCTATCTCCCCAGCCCCTCTTCCTCTGTTAATAATGAGTTGGAATAAATGGCCAGATGCTACACCTGGTTCAGAGAGTGAACGAACATACCAGGAGTCCCTTCTTCACTCACTCTCTTGAGACAGGACTTACAAGGTATATTTTGCCAGTCAACCAGCTCATCATATGAAGTGCTTAGTGCTGGTTGTGTGCTGGAGTAAGTTATAATTTTCATTTGATGAGATCAGTTCTGAGAGGTTTTTAAATCAGGCAGATGTCTTAAAATGACTCAAGCCTCCACAACCTCAAGGAGAGAGTGTGCCATCTAGGTACTGTTGGCTTCTGTACTTAGGAATTTATGGAAGATACCCTAAAGAGCTTCAAGTACACAAATCTGTCTTTTGTTTGCTTGTTTAATAAAGATTTTCCTAGAACCCCAGAAATTCGAAGGAGATTTGGAGCACTGTTTATTTATCCACGAGAGTAATTGTCTTAAATTAAAGCTGCATCATTGTAGCCACCATTCATTACCATCCTGTAGCATACATTACATTTGAATAGGAGGCAGAGTTTGGAAGTTCTGGACTGATTTTTTTAAACTAGGTCCACTCCCAAATTTAGGAAAATTATTGAAGTACAGCTTACTATCTGCTTTCTTCCCTAAACAATGTTCCGTTTGCTTCTACTTTTGACTGTACAAGGGTATGGGGAGAATCACTGAAGTTTCAGGTGTCTTTGGAGGCCCTCTGATAAAACTCATTGACACCCATTGCCTTTGCTAGCTGGGTTGTTACTTGTGCTTTGATTTCACATTATGGAGTCCTGCACAATCTCTTAACATAGAGCTCATACCTCAAGCTGCAGAGGCTGAGAAGAAACCACTTGGGCTGTGAAATGCTAATGCAGTCTTTACCTTAACCCACTAAACAAGTTTGTCCACCTCAGGATTTCTTAACTGTCTGAGAATTAGGAACTTAAGAAACAAAGGCTGCTCCCTGGGCAGCAGGGTGTGCTGGCAGAGTTCTAAGCAGGCTTTTTACCCTTTGTCCCCTTCTCAAACATTTATTTCCATTCAGGACAGAGAATAACAAGAGTCAGAGCCATAATATCATTATCCTTAAAATGTACTAGCTTCTAGAAGCCAGATCTGTGCAAATTCAGATAGAAAGTTGTTTGATTCCTGTTTTTGTTCTTGACTATGAATTCTCATGGACTTTCTTCCTATGATTTGAACTGGTTGATTGTTATTTCAATATCTGTTTTTTTTTTCTTTCTTCCCAACCAACTTCTCCATTCCTTATCCTATATGAGCAGTAATGTGTGGGTCAAGCTTTAACTAGATCTCTGAAGAAAAACAAAAGCCCTGATGGAGTTTGCCAATTTTTGTGGGATAAATACACTGTGACCATTTCAGCCTACAAATATGCCACCCTGAAGTGGAGGGTTGGGAAGAAGTAGCCAGCCCCATAACATATGACACTGTATCACACAAGAGCTGCATACTAAAATAAATGCAGAAATATAAGAGAAAATAACTAGGAGGTTATGAATTTTAAGAATCCACTACTTTTGTTTTATACATCACTTGTTAGTTTATGTAGTTTTTAATAACAGCTGTCTGAGTCACAAAATTCCTAAAACTTTAGTAGGCAGTTCACAAGATATTCAGAGACCAAAGTTTATTAATTCTGTGGGAACTCTTGACCAGTGGGTAAGGAAATGTTTAAGTGATTCTAAACTCCCACTTTAGGCAAAATAAATGAAAAAGCAGAGATGTGTCCACTTAATGTACTTTATTTTGTGTCAGAACAAAGCTTGAACGTTTGTGCACTTAATGCATAGATTATATCAATAGCAAGGGTGAGAAGAACAGAACTGAGAGACAGGCCATCAAGCAGAACCATTCAGTTCTGGAAAAGAAAATAAACACAACTGAACATGAAGCCAGAAAGATTTGAAGAGAGACATTTTGACAAAGTTAGTTTAATCTAGACAATATAAACACACATAGATAGTATTAAATCTAGCTGGGATGGTAAAATACTGAAGGCATCATTGTTCATTGTGTAAGAAATGAAGGAAGTAAAGAAGAAAAGCCAAAAACAAACACAGCCTTAGAGTCTGAGATGTGTAGGTGGATTAAGAAAATATAATTTGTATTTACCTTGGCTATAGCTAAGTGAATCTGAGACCACCCCAAATCAATCCTCAGAGCTTGGCTGCATGGGGAGAGTAGCTCAAGGTGCCAGGAAGGAATACAAGTCTTATGTGTCTGGCAGTCACTGGGCAAGAAAGTGAAAAGATCTTTCTTTTCCTCTTCCAGAAATTTCCCCGTCAGCGCACACCCTTCTTTCCACATCCCGTTGACTCTGTCTTCCCTACCACTACCACCAAGCATTGTCTTAGAAGCCTCTTCATCCATTTCTTGTGTGGTCGATCTTACTGTCTTCTCTTGTCCTCTGCCATCCCCAGAATCATAGGTTTGCAGATTAGCTCCAGAATGGCTTCCTCAACCCCAAGTTCGAGCTGGAAGATACATGGAGTTGTGCTGCTTGTATACTGTCTTGCCTGCATTCACTGAAAAATGGAAAAGTATATTATTCCATAGTATCTTATATACCTACAATTGCTGCCTATATTATAGGTGTTCAGTAGATGTGTTTTTTAAATTAATAAAACAAATGAATCAATGTCCATAGAGGAGGCAGAACTCAAAAGAACCAGGAAGACTTTCCATGGTTTAATACACGTAGTAATCTGTATTGCTAGGTGATAGCATGGCTTTTACTGCCAGCCATAAACAAGTGAACAGAACACAGTCGATTAAGAACTTTTTCAATGAATATGCCTCTGCTGTCCTTCTTCCCACAAGTCCTGCTTTCTTTTTCCTCTTCTTGGGCTCATCACTTACCATGCCAAGTCCCACAGATGGTCTGTCATTATCTGGGACAAAGCGAAGGGAAGGACAATTGATCCTGATGTAGGGACACTCCACCTTCAAGCACCTGTGTTTCTTCTCACCTTCCTTCATCTCCACCCAAATAGTTAAATGCATGCTTCCTTGTATTGAACTTGAGCATTCTGGCAACCAGTGCTATCTACATATTCATGGAGACTGAAGTAAATGGGGGAAGGAGAAATTACAGGTTAGACAGGTGTCTGGTGATAGTCTAAATTATTATCTTTGCTAAAAGCAAAAGGTTGACGTAGGCCTTTTATATACTTCCAAAGACATGAAATTCAAGCTCTAAATTAGAGGTACGATGGTAATTTATTCTCAGGTGTGGAGGAGATGTTGGAAGTAAAATGGTTTTCACATCTATGAACTGGAGCTATTTAAGGTGGAAGGTGTGCTGCCTGCATGATTTAAAATAGGCAGCTAGGTCTTGTGCTTTGAGTTTTCAGAGCTTTGCTTCTTTCAGCCTAGGAGGCTAAGGATGGGTTTTCTTCCCTGCTGTCTCAAACCCATTTAGGCACAACTCATGACAATCTGTCTACAGAAGAACTTTTACTCACCAGCGTGGGTGAGATGATCAGTCTTCACCTTCCCTCATTGTCCTGGATCTTCTTTCCTCCACTGACTACAAGAGTCTCAGGCACCTGAGTTACTCTTTTGAAGGCTCTGGAACCACAGGAGCAAGCCTTCACCATCTCAGTTCTTTGTTGTCTTGCTAGCTATTAGATAATGGCCATTTTGGAGGTGGGTTTAGAATGTTCTCTCTTTGTTGAATTAAATAGCAATTTTTATAAGTAGCAGTGATTGAAAAGTGCGAGGTTCCAAAAGATATCTGTGTTCCACTTTTTTTTAAAGGATCAAAAATATTCACTTTATCAATTTTATTTAATGGAGAGCTTTGCCTATGTTAGGGTTCTATTTGGAGTGTATTCTATTGGCTATTCTATGTTGTACATAAAATGACCTATTGTAGAGTAGCTACAGTCTAGGGACTGCGCGGTAGCTCAGTGGACTTAAGTGCCTCCTTAGGCAAGCTTAGGTAAGTGCAGGGACCATGGTTCGATCCCTGGCACTAAATACCATGCCAGCCCTGCCCCCAGGGTAGGCTGAGCTGGCCACACACACACACACACACACACACACACAGGAATAGCAACAGTCTCTATTAAAGGGGAAACTGAACGGTAAGATTCCTAGACCCTAAGTAATGTGAACATTTCTCCACTTGATGTCTGTAGATTGGGTTGTATAAGGGAATACATTTCTTAAGCTCATGCATTTACTCATTCATTCATTTATATTAACAGATAATTATTGGGCATTTGCTTAGTCTAGACTAAGTAAACTTAGGCTACACTACATTCTGGGAATGTAGATAGGAGCAGATGAGACATAGTTCCTGATCTTATGGCGCTTATAGCAGAAGAAGGAAGATATTAAATAATCTTAAAAATACAGAATAAATACAAATTTATAATTTGTGGTAAATAGTATGAGGGAAACTACACAATGTCATAAGACTATGACAACAGAATGTAAAACAAAGAAGTAACATTGAATTAATAAGGCAACCAGTATCCTAGCAGAACCATCTGGACTCCTCCTACATCCCTTCATTTTATATACAATAAATATCAGTGACTCAATAGCACCATTATTGTGCACCAACTATCTGCAGTGTAAACTTAGAGGAGGTTTGCAAATACTTGCTCCCTTCTTCCTCCCAGTGAGCCCATGAGACTCTCAGAGCTATAAATGCTCCTACTCAGGTTCACACCGAGTTCTATCCAAGCCAGTGTGGTGTGTAAGGCAGATGCTAGGATTTGTAGAGGGGTCCAGCAGGATAGTCCATCAGAAATTACCCAAGTGACTTCTCAACACTCCTACAATTCCAAAATGTCCAGATAGATAGCAGAAGCAGGTCTAGAATACAGTTTTTCAGTCCCAGTCCAAAGCTCTTCTCATTCCACTTCCTTATCTCCAAATATCTTAACTATTTGCTCTCTGTTGAAAATTTAGGATTTAATTGATACTCTGAGTTAAATTTCTAAAACTGTTTGCTTTAGGCTCCAGACATAATTCTCAGTTCTCAAACTGGGAAATGGGCTATAATTTTTCCCAGAAAGACATTTTGTTTTAATTCTGATTTTCCTTTTGCTCGCATAAATGCTGTCAGGCTAATACTTGTGATGTCGAGACTAGAAAATACATTGTTCCAGAAGTTGTGTGGCCCTTAGAATTTATCCTAAATTGAACTTATAATTTTGCAGCTTTTTTTTCCACTTCCTGTTTCCAAGGCCAAGATCTTTCAGATCAGAAAATAATCTTCACATATTATTAGGGTTGTAGGAAAAATGTTTTTAACGAGTCAAGTGCAAATTAATCATAATTGTATGTCTTAAAATATCTTCAAGGGACAGCCAAATAGCTCAGCAGATTTAAAGCACCTGCTTAGGCAGAGTGCAGCAGCCGAGGTTTGATTCCCAGCATGCTGTGCTGGCCCCATCCTTGGGGCATGCTGAGATTGTGATTGAGATGGGGCATGGTGGTGCATACCTGAGGTCCCAGCTCTTGGGAGGCTGAACAGGCAGATCACTAGAGTCCAATCTACATAGTAAGACCCTGTAGACCCTGTAGTAAAATATTTTTAAAAATTCATAAGGCTATATGTATATAAGTTGATAGAGAAAAAAAAAACTGTATTCAGGTCATCTAAGCTACAGAAACTTGCCTGCCGTTTGGAAAGCCAGGCAGCAAATTCCTAAACTGCTTGTGCATTGTATTTGGAAGTATCCTCCATCCCTCCCACCCTCACCCCATGCACAGAGGCCCAAAGCACAGTTCTGTGTAGATCTTCCTCCAGCCTTGTTCTTCCAGGGGAGAGTCAAAGAGAAGGCAATTGTCCTGAAGATCTGAAGAGAGCTGTTCCTGTTGCTGGGCTGCAGGAGGTGGCAAGAATGAATTCCATGCCCTCCTCCAGAGGAGAGATTCTGCCCACCCCATCCAGCTGCCACCTGAGGCCCACTCCACAGTCTCACCACACCCTTTGGGAGTAAGAAAGTCCAGGTCCCAACATCAGCTTCCCTAGCAAGCGAGGAGTGTCTTCACAGTCTCTGTCTTCATACTAGCACCATTTACACATGATTCTTGATGAAGCCTGTAATTAGTACCAAGAGTTTTAACATCTTCATACTTTAAAAAATTGTGATTTTTTTAAAAACAAAAATCTAAAAAAATAAATATAAATAAATAAAAACAAAAATCTAAGAGAAATTGAAATCTCTTCAAGCCACATTTCTTCACGGATCTGTCATACTTCCCACTCAGATAAGCCTCTCAAGGCCTCTCCTCATGATACCTTTTGAAGATATTCAGAGACTCTTGTCTCTTTGAGGAACTGGAAAGGAGTAGAGGTGACATAGCTCTTAGAAATGCTCACACTTTTTCTTCCCTGACAAACACTCTGCACGTTGCACCACACGCAGATCTGCCACGGTAAGTTCCTACCTGGCTCGATGTCCTTGGTGGGTCCGCAGCAGAGAGAAGATGCCTGATCATCACCAGTGTCTGCCTGAAGCAGGCACAGAGCAGAGACAGTATGGAAGTCCTGATGGAAGGCAGATGGCCTCAACAGGATGTAAGCAGTCAGGACTGAAGGCTCCGACCCAGTGAGTTACAAATGGCAAATAAATATATGAAAAAATGTTCAACATTGTTGGTCACTCAAGAGATGCAAATTAAAACAACACTGAGATTCTATCTTACACCAGAAGAGCACAAGGCATCGAGAGTGAGTTATTGGTGTCCAGCTCCCTCTTAACAGCAGAGTTGAGTTTAGGATTTGAAATATAAGTGTGTTAGCTAGACTTTCATTACTGTGACAAAATACCAAAGAAAACTGATTTAAAGGGGGCAAAGATTTATTCTAGTTAATGACTTCAGAGGTTTCACCCCAAGGTCAGTGGCTCTGTGGTTTTTAGGTCTGTGGTGAGGATGAAACACCATAGTGACAGGGCTTGGCTGAGGACAGATGCTCACCTGTTCACCTTATGTCAGCTGAGAAGCAGAGGGAGAGTAGAAGAGCTGGAGAGGAGGAGGTGGTGATAAGATACTGTGCCCAAGGCCCATCCCCTGCAATTAGGCCACACCTTCTAGTAGCCCATTCATCCACAAGCTCGTAAATGAATTAACTAAACCCCCACCAATAACAGCTCTGGTTTCTCAACTCACGTCAAAACTGTCCTC
The DNA here is from genome assembly GCA_002564305.1 of Octomys mimax. NCBI lineage: Eukaryota > Metazoa > Chordata > Mammalia > Rodentia > Octodontidae > Octomys > Octomys mimax. Next base: position 6,305 of record NDGM011180511.1, on the reverse strand, counting down.
AAAACTTGCATGACACACCACTGTGTCATTTTTGCCTAAGGAGCTTGTTTAGAAAGTATATTCCTTCAGACAAAGGGCTCCTATCTAGAACATATAAAGACTTTAAAAATCAGGCCTTCAAATTTCAAAGACCCATTCCAGAAATGGGCATCTGAGATGAATATGCACTGCACCAATGAAGAGATGCAAGTGGCAAATAGATATATGAAAAAATGTTCAACGTTGTCGCTCATTCAAGAGATGCAAATTAAAACAACACTGAGATTCTATCTTACACCAGAAAGAATGACTATTTTCAATTTTTTTTTTAATATTGGGGATTGAACTCAGGACCCTGCGCTTGCCAGGCAGATGCTTATTCTACTGAGCTATGTCCCGGCCCAAGAATGGCTATGATCAAGAAGACAACCAACAACAAATGCTGGAGAGGCCGTGGGGAGAAAGGAACCCTTCTCCGCTGTAGGGGGGAGCGCAGGCTGGTACAACCGCTGTGGAAATCAGCGTGGAGATCCTTCAAAAAGCTAAGACTGGAAGTCCCATTCAAGCCAGCTTTTCCCCTCCTAGGTATTTTTCTAAAAGAACTGAAAACATCATGCCATAGTGATATATCGGCACCCATGTTTATAGCAGCTAAATCTTGGAAACAGCCCACGTGCATTGAGGAATGCATAAAAAAGATGTGGTTCTTTAACACGATGGGATATTACTCAGCTATAAAAAAAAAAGATAAATTTGAGGCTTCTGTAGATAAACGGGTGCAGCTAGAGACTGTCTCGGTAAGTGAAATAAGTGAGACCCACATGTGCAAACGTGCTATTTTCTCACTCGTGTGAGAATCTGAAAGAGCACATACAATCAGAAAGGCACAACAGGTGCTGTGAAAGAACTGGTTCAGTGGGACGGAGAAAGTGAGATGAGGAAAAGGATGAAAGGAAGGAAGGAAAGTGGTGCATTCACTTATATGCGCAGGATAATTTGGATAACTACACTGCTGGTACCTGCTGGTCTTTTGAATGGAGCAGTTAATGCTTAATTGTTTTCTTCTTCTTTTCTTCTTTTTTATTCCTTATAACATTTTTGCTGTTGTTTTAAACTGACTTTGCAGAACTAATTTGAAGATAACATCATGCAATGCAGCAATCATTGAGTTCCTGTTACTTCATTTAGTGAACTTTTGTATCATTTCTAACGCCATTTTTGTTACTATTTTGTATTCTTTATGAAATAAAGATTATAATAAAACACTACAGTCCTGCAGAATAAAAATGCCTGCCCATTTAACAGCATCCCAAAGAAATTTTGATGGGAAACGCCTCCCTGAGCACTTTCAGTGACAAGACTTTTGATGTCTGCAACAGGGAACGCCTGAGCAAGCGTGTTGATCTGTGGCAGAGCGAGCGCCGGATGTGAGGTGTCAGGCTCGCTGTACATGCTGGCTCCCCAGGCACAGTGCTGCTTCTGAGTCTCCCTTCCCTCATCTCCTGGTCCATGGAAGGAGTGCCTGTGGCAGTGCCAGGTCCAACACAATGCTTCTTTTCACTGCTCCAGTTAGCAATAAATTGCTTGCAAATCACATGAAAGCCTAAAATATGGGCAGGAAGAAGAAATTTGCAATATTGGGAAATAGCAGAGAATATACTGTTGTTCGTTTCTTTTCTTTGTGTGTGTGTGTGTGTGTGTGTGTGTGTGTGTGTGTGTTTAGGGAAGGGTCTACAGAGTGTTCAGGGTCTCACTACTAGATCAGACTCATATTGACCCACCTACTTACAGCCTCCCAAGAGCTGGGATTACAAGTGCGTGACACCACGCCCAGTCTCAATTGCTGTCTCAGCACACCCCAGGGGCAGGGGCAGAATGGCAGGCCCTAGAAGCAAGCCCCCGGCCCCTGAGCCTGCTGGTAGGTGCTTTAATCCCCTGAGCTATTTGGCTGGCCCTCTTCATTATATACATAACATTACATACATAGAATTTCTACAAATTGGCTGGCAGAAGACAAACATGTAGAAAAAATGGGCAAATGATGTGAAGAGACAAGTCACAGAGAAGGAAACTAAACCAGACACAAACCTCAATTATTTATAAGAGAAATATAAGTTAAAATATTGATGAAGCATCTTTTGTTGTAGCTGATCAAATTGAAACAAATTAAAAAGTCTAACAATCTCCAGAGTTCTCAAGTTGTAGATGAAGCGGAGCGTTCTTGCTTTATTCTTAGGAGAATCATTTGATATGTTCACACTCGACATACACCGGCATCATCTACTAAAATTCAAAATGTGATACCTAAGTTCAGAAGTTATAGACATTTCTCCTTTAACTACCCAGTATGGGCTCCACAATTAGGTCAGTAATTGAATTGGTTTCTAAATGAAGAATTGTATATAGCATGAACGTTACAATGCTCAGAGCAAAGAAATGGTTGAAGAAAACTCCAACTTGATGGCTTTTCTTTTATTTGCATGATATTGTAGTATGTGATGATGTGCAGCACTGTAACACATAACAGAGCATAAAACTATAGTACTGTATAGTAAAATCAGCAAAAATTACAGTGCTTTAATATAGAAGAAGCCACCAGAAGGTGGCACTCGCAGGGTCCTGCATCCAAAGTCAGAACAGCTGTTAAATAGGTAGGTCATTAAAAGGTCATTCTGTGTATTTGCATATACCCAATAGGAACCCTGATGTCTATACACTGAGTCATGTCATGGGATAGATACTGCAGCATTGATTTGGGGGTTTTGTATTTTATTTTTGTTTTTGCTTTTTGCCTTATTGGAGACAGAGTTTCACTAGACAGCTGAGGCTGGCCTTAACTCACTTTGTAGCCCAGGCTGACCTCAAACTCATAGCAATCCTTCTGCCTCAGCCACCTGAGTGCCAGGGTGACTGATATGCGCCACCATGCCTGGCCTTGCAGCATTGTTTGTAAGAATAAAAAATTACAATCCAATGGTTCCTATATGAAGGAATTGGTAAATGAAATGTGTGGTTAAAAGTAATGATCTGAATCCATTGGTAAATCTCAAGAGCATTGTATTGAATAAAAGCATACAGACTAATAAAATACTCAATGTGAATGACTTATATTAACAAAAGAGCAAAAATAATGCTATGTTTTATGTATGCATGTCACATATCTAACATTTTTACAAATACAATGAAAAGAGTCATACCCAATTCATATTTTCTCTCTGGGAAGGACTGGGGAAGAGACGGGTAGCTGATCAAGATGTTTCATTATACACCATCTGCCATGTAATTCTATAAGAGCCAAATATTAAAAACTGGACAAAGTATAATCAAGTGCTAACAGTTGCTACATATGGGTTGTCTTGGTTACTTTTCTCTCATTTCTGGGACAAGACACCTGATGCCCAAAATGAAGGAAGGAAAGGCTTACTTTGTGTTTTGGTTTGTATTGAGTTGTTCCCCCCCAAAGCTTTATGTAAATCATGGAGCAGTCACCACTTAAGGGGCAGCATGTGGCTTGAGGGGCATGGCCAGAGGACCAGGGCAGGACTGAGGGGCGGAGCCAGAGAGGCTCGAACCATTAAATTGGCTGGCCTGTGTTTTCTGAGAGAGGTAAAGACGGTCATCCTGGACACAGCAGCGTCCCAGCCTCTCCTCCAGTGTCTTGAAACCTCCAGTAACTGCGAGCTAAATAAGCCTTTTTTTCCCTCATTTTGAGTGCCGGGTATTTGTCCCAGTAATGTGAGAACAGTAACTAAGACATTTAGCTCATGTTACTGGAGGTTTCAGTCCATACCTGGCTGGCTCTGAGGCAGAGTGGCACATGGCAGAGGGCAGCAACTCATGGTGGTGGAAGACAGCAAAAGCAGCAAGAACAGAAGGGGAGGAGCACAGCAAGCCTTCTTCCCTCCCTTTGTACTCTGTGGAGGCTACTGGCCTCTCAGAGGGCATTGCCCTCGCATGCATAATCCTAGCATTGAGCCATGAATCAATCAAAACTTTTAGAACCAAAATTCTAGCGTGGCCCATGGCTGCACGAGGCTGTGGGAGAACATCTAAACACAAACCATAACATAGATCATAGGACTATGTGTGCTTGCTTTTATATTCTTCTTTGTAGTTTTCTGCAGTGTTAAGGTTTCTTTTAAATTTTAAAAGGGAAGCCATTTATTTTCATTGTCCTATAGCTAAAAGGCCTACTTAGACTGTGAAAAAGTAATGGTTAAGTGGATTAATGTCCAGGATGTATTTTAAAAAACTTAACAAGGAAGTAACTAATTGAATTTAAAACTGGGTAAATGATCTGAATAGACCCATCTCAAATAGAGAAGTACAAATAAACAATAAACACATGAAAAATGCCCAATGTCCTTAGCTATCAGGGAAATGCAAATCAGAACTACAATGAGACTCTATCACATCCCAGCTGGAATGGCTCTTAGAAAAAACAAAAAATTATAATAATAAATAGTGGCAAAGATATAGAGAAAAAGGAACCCTTATGTACAGTTGGTAGAAATGCAAATTAGTATAAGTACTATGAAAGCCAGGATGGAGGTGCCTTAAAAAAACAAAAAAACAGAACTAGCATTTGATGTAGCCACCCCATCCTGCACATAAAACCAAAACAATGAAGTCTGTGTACCAGAGAGACCCCCGTGCATCCATGTTTATTGCAGCCCCATGCACAACAGCAGAGATACAGGACCAGACTGGGGGCCCATCAATGGATGAGCAGATAAAGAAAAACTGGTATATGCACATAATACAGTATGATTTCGCCACAAAGTGGAATGAAATCCTGTCATTCACAGGAAAATAGATGGAACTGGAGGGCATCATGTTAAATGAAAGAAACCCAACAGAAAGACAAATGCTGTATGTTTGCTCTCCCATGTGGAGGGGGACGTGAAAGTAGGAGAGGGGCTATGAGTCACTACAAAGGGAGCCAAGGGACTGGGGAGAGCGGGGAGGTGGAGAGGGTAGAAGAAAAGTGGATGGCCACGGTCAGCACGCGGTATCTACGTGCATGGAAAGCACACAGTGAACCCATTAAACTGAATAATTAATGTGCTAATAACTATGCTTTTAATAAAAATAATAAAAAGAGAAATGGGAGGCAGTGAGATGCTGCCAATCCTGCATGCAGGAGAGCCTGGGAAGTGTTGGGGGGCCCCGAAAGGCTTTCTGACTACACCCTCGAAGGGACACCCCAAGAATATGATCCAAGTCAATAGGATGAATGGCTTTGACTTTAGGGCTCCCTGCTACTGCTTACACAGACAGTGCAATCGCCAGTGAGAACCTCGAAGAATAAATAGCTCTCTCTTTGCTCCCCCACACCCCCCTTCCTGCCCCAAGCTGGCCTGCGGTTTGGCAGCCACACTTGGCTGCTTTGCAATTGGCACTCTTCTGAGTTTCTAGTTTAGGTCTGTGTGGTGGTTGACGTGGGAGGATGAGAGAGGCAAGAGAAGAGGAAAAGAAAGGGAAAGAATACGATGGACTCTGGATGAAGGAAGTCATCCCTTGGCTTTTTTTTTTTTTTTAGGCGGGTTCAGCCTGTCCTGGGGCAGGGCTGCGGTCCCTGCACTTGCCTGCGCTTGCCTGAGCAGGCGATTTAAACCACTGAGCTGTCTCGCCAGCCCTTGGCTTTCTTCATTGACCTGAGGGAAACTGGATTTTAGAGATGAAGGGATGGGAATCCTAACTCCTAGATGCCTGAGCAGTTTTGTGGAGACCCTGATGTTCCTTGAATCCTGTCCTTCAAAATGCTGTGAACACACACACACACACACACTGCATGCATGCTCAGACCGTGTATCTCCTCATATGCTGTAGTAAAACCCCACTTCTCTGGTCAGTATGTATACTCACAGATGGCAGCCAGTGCTCACGAGGGTAGAGCCTAAGGCACCGTGTTCCCTAAATGGCGTCTCCATAACCTTTCACTTCCCAACACTGCATGGTGTAACTCAAAGAAATAGAGGGCTCAGTTATTTGTCTTTGCAATGAATCTGCTGTCAGAAGTATCTGCTCATCTTATTTTCTTGTCCCTCTACAGATGGACATTTAAATTATTTCTAAGGTTTTGCTTTTACGAACAAAACTCCAGTCCCCTATTTAAGATAGCCTAGGTTTTTCCCTTCTTGGGAAGAGTATTTGCTGACTTTGTCCTGCTAGAAAAGTGCTGTTTTGCAGTGGTTTCCAACATGTGGTTCCCCAAGACTAGAAGGCTCAGTGTCATAGGCACTTGAAAGAAATACATATTCTTGGGGCTGGTGAGATGGCTCAGTGGTCTAAAGCACCTACTTAGAAGAAGCTTAGCAAAGCAC
>NDGM011180509.1:0-25011 GCA_002564305.1 Octomys mimax | reverse complement strand
TGTGTGTGTGTGTGTGTGTGTGTGTGTGTGTGTGTAGGGTGGGGGGTGTTTGCTTCCTGGAAGTTCAGCTATGAAATCCTGAGAAAGCCAGGCTGAGGAGAGAACATTCTAGAAAGGTCAAGTGGATATGATGGGCTTCGAGAAAGTCAGGTCTTGAGGGAGAGAGACTGCTGGTCATTGTCTTGGTCAATGAGGGGGCTATGATAAAACTCCTTGGACTAGGAAATTTATGTTTTTCTCTCAGCCTAGGGCCTGAGGAGTCCGTGATGAAGGTGCCAGGAGACTCTGTGTCTGGTGTGGGCTGTTCTTTGCTTCAAAGATGGAACCTTGTTGCTATGCGCATGAAAGGGAGGGACTAAGACACGCCTCCCCAGGCCTGAGGGCAGAGCTCTCAGGCCCATCACCCCCTTCCCCCCACCGTGAGTGCCATGTGGCTGTGGGAACTGACTTGCAGCATGGAATTGTGCTTCAGACCATAGCAAGCAGCTGTGGTAGAAGGTGATATGGCTGGGCCCTCAGGAAGAAATGGAAATATGGTGGGCAGCGCTGTCTCAGCCCTCTCCCCACCTCCTCTGAGCACATCAATAGGTTCCCAAGGCTGCTCCCTGTCCCCCTATCAGCAGACTCAGCTTGAGCCCACCCTTGCACCAGGCCTAGCTCCAAAGCCCACTCATGCAGCCATGTGTTGAGAAGCTGGCAGTTACAGCTGCTGTCTGTGAGGTCAGAAAGCACCATGGCCTGACTCCTAGTGTTTGCCTGCCTCTGGCTCTTCCTCTTGGAATCCAGCCTGAGGATGTGCTGAATGCCCCTCCCAACCCTCATGCTCACCCCTTTCTCCTCTCCCATTTGGGGTCGACTGCTGAGAGCTCTATGTCTCTGCTTCAGGTTTCATGAGGGTCAGGGCACTCAGCTCTGGAGTGGGCAGAGTGAGGACGGGTGGGACCTGGCCAACTTCCAGAGGGAAACTGCTCCCGGATCCTGCAGCTTCAGTGGGAGGACCTGGGGGGAGAGAAGAAGCCACTAGCAGACACGTGAGCTGCATGCCTTGGTCTACCAGGCTCCTTGGCTCAGAGGGGACGAAAGCCACTGTGCTGGCATGCTTGCTGGGGACTCCAAACAGCCCTGCTCCAAGTTCTTGCCCTGCCTTGCCTGGACCATCACAGCAGCTGCCTGCTTTGCACCCACACTCTCCTCAGTGAGGCTTTTAAGCTGCACGCTGTACACACACATCGGCCCTGCTCGAGTCCTCTGGGGCCTTGCCAGCTCACTTCAGATAGGAGGGAGCTTTTCTTCTGGGCTTCCTGGCTCCAAAAGACTTGGCATCGGCCAGGGCCTCGCCCATCAGACCCACGACCTCCTGCTCGCCAGGATCCTGCATGGGTCACCCTGCTCCCACTGCGGCCCTCACCCTTGCCCTTTGCCCCTGCAGGCCACTTTCCTCTTACTCCCAGCTAGCCTCCTAGTCCCTGTCACCCCTCCCCAAGTGTCCTAGGCTCCTTGCCTCAGGCCTGATCCTTGTGAACTCCCTCTTAGGTGCCCTGGGGCTGTCAGGAAAGTCAGAATGGGGCCTGGCTCTCCTCAGTGTGTTGGGCCGCAAGGGATACGGCCACTAGCATGAGAGGACCCGCTCAGTATCTGGGGCCTCACCCTGGGCTGCAGATGCTGGCTGGGGATTCCCGCGGTGCACCAGACTGGGGCTGATCTGTGTTTTTAACCACCGTTGGGCCTGCATGTGGTTGTTGTCCCAAATCCCAGAAGCCTAGGCGCTGAAACCCTGTCAGTCCTGTCCCTTTCTTTACGCTGAATGCAGCCGTCTCAGCTTGGCATCTCTGGCTCTAAGCTTTTCTGTGGTCCCTGTTGCCTTAGAGGAGATTCCCTCATCCTGCTGGGCCAGGCTCTGGCTCTTCTGTCCTCTCACACACGTGTGCACTCCACCAGGTCATGCTCACACACTGCCTCCCCCCACCCCAGCTCTGTCGTGCTCACTGCCAGGACCTACACTGTTCCCTGTGCTGCAGGCTGGCCCTCCTCTCCCCCTGCCCATAGCCCCATTGTCTTGTCTCCATGGACATGGAGCCCCTGGCCCTGCAGCAGACCAAGGGCTCCTAGGGCAGCATAGTGGCTGGGGCAACTGAGGGCACTTGGGACTGTCTCCTTCTTCACTGGCAGCCAAGCTTGCACAGCCCAGCCCATCTCATGGCCAAGTCCAGATGTCCAGATGGCTTAGTGGAGGACCTGGGTCTACAGAAGGCCTCGAGGGGGAGCCTGGCCTGCTAACTGCACAGCTGCAACAGACCTAACCTTCCAGCAGGAGGCCCCACCGTGGCTGGGCCCTGGCTGAGCAGGTTAGGCGTGGCCCAGGACAGCCTCACTCGGTGCCATCCTCGTGCCTCTCCCACTGCCCCAGAATATGGAAGGTAAGGACACAAACGCTTCCCAATGGTGCAGCAGGAGCGGGCACAGTGCCACGTGCCTGGGCACACCTCACCACAGCTAGAACAGTGTCCTGTCATACAGATGAGCACACGGCAGCTCAGAGAACTGACTGGCTTGGGCCCTGCGCTGCAAGGGTGGGCTCATGGCTCTTTGCCTTGCCCTTGACTGCCTCCTGGGCCCTGGGCTACAGGAAGGAGTGAGCGGGGTGGAGACTCACGGGGCTGCATATGCCGCACTCTTACCTGCATCGTTCTGCTGCTGCTGGGGCTCAGGCTCTCTCCCGCCATCATCACTGGGCCCTGCAGCCCCACTGTGGCCAGCTGTGCCTGGGATGAGGGTCATCTTGTTACTGTTGCCAATGACAGCATCCTCGACGTGGCAGGATTTGATGTGAATTTTCTGGACCATGTCCCCCTTGGGATGAAGGCCTGGCTCCGGCATTTGGGCTTCAAAGGAAGCGTCTGCACCAGCATGACAAGCAGAGACTGTGGCTCAGCCAGAGAAATGCCAGGGAGACGCTGGGTGGAAGTGCCCGGCGCCCCACGAGAGATACTTTTATTGTGCCCAACACCTTCTGTGCAGCCGGGCCCTGTGCCTGCTCTAGGAGCGCTTGCCTTTGGGAGCAGCCAGCTTTAGTTCTATCCCAGGGGACCCTGCCCCAGGGTCCTTTGCAACCTCCTCAGCCACCTGCTGATCCACGACCACTTAGCAGCAGGAGGAGCCGCTAACTCTGAGACAGCAGAGAGCTGTGGGACCCTGCACATCTGTACTCTGCCCGGTGTGACCTCTGAGTGCATGCACTAAGGACCCTTGGCCAGGTGGGTGCATTTTAGAAGCCCATGCTGGGACTTGCCCCTCTAGAGGATCCCAAAGAAGAAGGTGGATGACAATGACAGAGGCAGCAGTATGGAGAACCGGCCCACGTTTGACTTCTACCTTGCATGCTTGTCCGTGGCACCGGGAAGAATGGCCACCGCACAGTAGCCCATGCGCCTGGACCTGAGCCTGGCTAAAGGGTCTCCGTGGCTGACTCTCACCTGTGTCCATGCCGGCTCTGTGGACAGCTAGCTCAGCAGAGCTGCCCCACTGCCACACCTTTGCACAACCATTTGCACAGTGGCAATGCTGCTTCCCGCTGCTCTCCAAGCCCAGCACAGTGGACTTGGCCCCCAGTACCTTCCTTGGGGACACACTGACTCCCCAACGTCCTCTCGGCCCCTGCCATCAGCTCCTCCCCATCTCACCCACTGTTCAAGAACCTGAATTGGCTGTCCACACTCATCCTTGTCTCATCTCATTCTCACATTCCTCTCTTACTCTGACCACGTCCACCGCTGACCCCTGCGGCTGCACCCTGTTCTGCTGGCCTTTCCCCTCTCTGGAGGTGCCTTCCTGAGCCCTTCCTGGGCTCAGCCCACTGCGGGTTCCCAGTGTCCCAGAAGGCTCAGCTGGGCCCTCTGATCACTGTGATGATGTCACAGTGTCATCAAGCCCTTGGTACTCAGGTGGCTCCTGCCCTCCTTCCTCCTTAGACACCATGCCAGGCCCCATGCTGTTTCTCTGGCCCTGTATCTGTGGTTCAGTCAAGGCTCCTCTGAGGAGAATATGCCCATTTTCTAGACAAGAAAACTGAGGTTTCCTGCAGCAGGGCACTAGAATATGGGTATCTAGCATCTCAGCTCTAAAACACCCCTAGTGCTATCCAGTGGAACAGCTTCCTTGCTGCAAGAGTTTCCCATCATGCCTCTCTCTCTGGAAAGATTGGTTTCAGTTCTGTCTCATAAGGAGCTGAGTGGAGTGATGGGGACAGGTCAGGCCACTATGAAACCCTGGTTTACCTGGAGGGCTGCCAGAGGGTCTGCAGGCAGGGCCTTCAGTGGGGACACAGAGAAGGTTCATCTCATTGCTGTGTCCCATCTGCACCCTCCAGAGCATGGAGCGCTCCATGTAGATGCTCTGGGGTCCCCAGCCATCACCTGGTGCCACTGGCGGGACATGGAGAGGTGTCACTGCACCTGGAAGGGACACAGCAGCCTGATGACTTGTGGGTAACGCTAGCTGCTCTGGCCTAGAGAGCAGAAGACAGGGACAGCTAGAGTTGGGGTCCCTGGTTTTCCCCAAATGTGCCTAGTGCTTAAGGTGTGGATGAGGCAGCTGTAGACCCAAACAGTGGGCTCATTGCCTGCCCGTGGGGTCCTCAAGCTTCCTGGGCTTGTCAGTGGAAACCTTTCTCAGCATTATTAACAAGGCCTTAATGCTTCCTGGCAAGCTCAGAGTTGCCAACATTGTGGCTGTTTGTGGTCTTTTTTTTGAGATGGCCTTGCTGTGCAGTTCAGGCTGGCCTTGAGCTCACTTTGTAGCCAGGCTGGCCTCAGACTCGAAGTGCCTCTTCTACCTGGGCCTCCCGAGTGCTGGAATCACAGGCATACACTACGCCCGGCTCCCTAGATGGTTTTGTTTTTTTAGCATTTCTTTTGAGGGTGACCCTCCAGATTTTCAACTTAAGAGAATGCTAGAAACTATATTTAAAAACATCTTTGGGGTCTAAAAAAGGCGAACCATTTAGCAACACTAAGTGAATAATCAGACAAGGGCATGGCCCACAATGCAGAGGTGGCTCTGAGGGACTTAGATCAGGAAATAATAACCCAGGTTCTAGGACAAAGTCCCTCATTTCACAGTCAGGGAACGTTTCTTGGCAAAGCCACAAGGAGTGCTTGATGTTGGAGCTGAGACTCTCACAAGCAGGTGACAAGGCTGCTCTGAGAGGTGGCCCTGTGTCTACCTCATGGAGCAACGGGCCCTTGGCAGACCCCTGTGTGGTCTAACCGAAGATACCACTGATGGCAAGACGCCTTCCCCACATCCTGCGTGTCACAGTATAAGAGGAAAGAAGTGTGCTCCAAATAGGGGAGACATCCCAGCAACCCACTGCAAAGGGAGAGTAAACTGAGTTATTTATCATGGCAAAATAGTAGATGCCACTGAAAATGAGCGGCAGGTATTACAGTGAAGGGACATCAGGAGAGGTTTGATCCAGGCTTCCTGGTGCTCAGGAAGGCCACAAAGGAAGCTGTGGAGAAGGGAAAGCTGCCCTTTCTCTTGGACAACCAAATGCCCTTGCACCCCAACCTCACCCAGAAGGGGCAGGTGCTCAAGGTCCCTCTGGGTGTCTCCCCGACATCTTACCTTTCTCCCCACATCTCACTATGACATTCCCATGTCCAGTCTGCGTGGCTTCGGAGTTTACAATAGAAATTTGGCTCTGAGAGATCATGTTGATTGGGTTCTGCTGGTAAATAATTGTGGCTGATTGGATTTCTCGATTTCTTCTTCCAGAATCTTCTGCAAAATAAAAGCCCACTCTATTCCTGTGAGCCTGGGGGAGGGGCAGTGTCAGGGGCTCCAGGGAGCAGCTGGCCACACCACGTTCCCAGGGGCCTGTTGGAACACTGACCCCCAGGCACCCATTCTGGGGCAGAATCAGTTGGTCCATGATGGCTCCCATAAGCCAGCAGGGACTCCAGCCTCCCTCCCCTGCATGGCAGTTCCTCAGAGCCACAGCAGGTCGCCTTGCCTGTGTGTCCTCCAACACTCCCAACTTGGCCACCACAATGAGTCCCTACGGGAACTGCAGGAGCCTCACACTCTCGCCTACTCTCTGTCCCTCTTGTGAGGAGGAGGATACAGCCCTGACCCCTGGGTCCCTGGCTTCCTGTGCCCTTGAGTGATGGCTGGAAGATGGTGGGTCAGGTCATGTGAATTTTGTTGGACTCGCTGCACATTTCTACAGCCACACACTGCCTTCATATGCCCTGGGCTTGCCTGTCTTGACCCTTCCTTCCATTAAAATAAATAAATAACATTTTGTGCTTTTGCTTCTGTGAAGACATTCATTTCTTCTGACATTAAAAGAAATTGAGATGGAAACATTTTTGTGGGACCCTGGAAATATCTTGGGTCGTAGGCACTGTGCCGCCTACACTGTGGGTAGCTGGCCCCAATCCCAGGCTTGCCTTCTTTCTGGGCAACTTTGAAACATTGAGCAAAATGCTTACAGAAAACTGTAACCAAATCAGGAGACCCCAATACCCAAGGTCTGATGGAGTCTGGAGTCCTTGCCTTCTCTATTTGCTCCGTTGGGTCCAGGGAAGCCTTCCTGCTGGTCCAGCCAGCACCCCTTCTGCCTGGAACCCCCTTGATAGAGTCCATGAGGCTTCTAGAAGCTTCTAGCAGGTTCTTTGAGGGTGCAGGCAAATTGCCCTGCAGAGGATCCAGCGTTAGCTGTTATTGGTGTCACATCACAGCTCTGGCCCTCTTCTGGCACACATTTGGACAACAGGTGGGCACCTACCTGCTCCGGAGACTCTCCATTCTTTGGACTTCTCATCGCAGCTCAGAAGGTGACTACTGCCCATCTTGTACAGGTCTGGGTTCACGTCCTTTGCCGTCCTCATGCCCAGGCCCTTGGCGATGTGCAGGGCCTTGCAGGGCCCATTGGCTTTCAGAAACCTGTAGATCCTGTCCTCTGGAGACAGGGTGGCTCAGTGGGTGAGGAGGCCCAAGAGTCTGGGTCCGCCCCACCACTTCCTGGCTGCAGCCTGGCACAGTTTCCCAGCCCCTCGCACCTGGTTCCTTACCTGGGACACAGGTGTAGCTGCCCTGGCTGTATCCCTGATATAGTCAGGATATCTAGGGACTAGGGCCATGTGGACAGTGAGGGACACAGCTTGTGCACACGCAATGCACAGGCGCATCAGCTCTTGAGAGGGATGACTGCCCTCTGAGCCTTCTGTGGCGCATGGCCCTGAACACCTCATCCCCTCAGGAGGGCCTAGGGTAGGGTCTGGGAATGGAAGAAACAACTGCTTACGGAGGCTGCTGAGCGGAGGGCCAGTACTCTCTGAGGCTGCAGCTGGGTCCTGCGGGGATCTCTGGGCTGAGGAAGAGATGGTCGGGGGTCAGGAACAGGAAACTCGCCTGGCCACCATGGGGCAGAGGTGGGGAACTCACAGATACACAGTATGGACAGGGCCTTTCCACACAGATTCCCAGACTGAGAAACAGGGTGGCTTCCGGGTGGCTTTCTGCTTCTAGCTAAGCCACTTTCTGCTGATGCACTTCTCTGAGCCTTTACTTCCTTTTCCATATCAAAGAAGTAAGAGTGCTTTTCCTTGTGTGAGGGTGTGGGGAGCCCCACGACGCTGTGCCCCGTGTATTTATACATGTCAGCGCTGTTTCATCTGAGAGCTTTAAACCAGAGCAGGGGCTCAAGCCCCACCTGAGTGCTTGTCCTGCTGTTGTCACTACTGTGCCTACTGCTCCGTTGTGGTGACTAGTATTCTGCTGTGGCCCTACTACTTGCTGTCATTGCACCTAGCGAATCCTGTACGCCCTATGAAACAGTCTCCTGTTATCTCCATTGGCCAGAAGGGACAATGAGGGGACATCTTGCTTCCCCAAGTGGCAAAGCCTGAAGCCGAAATCTGGCTGTATCTGTTGTTAAGATTGCCTTGGGGGCACCACCCCAGGTAGGTTACTGATGCTGGGCTGGGCTGGCTCTATGGGAAGTAGACTGCCAGGATCACCCCTGCCCAAGCACCAGGTCGCACAGGCCGTGAGATAGACCATGGACTCCTTCTGCATTCGGTAGAGGACTCGGTTGAGCTCTTGCTTGGGCACTTGGCATTCCTTCACGAGAAGCGCCGTACGCATGGGGCAGCCGGCCTTCGTCAGCACCTGCAAGATCTTCTGTTCCAGCTGGCCTGTGGAGGGAGGGCAGGGAGAAGGATTGAGTCCAAGGTGGGGGAGGCTTCCTCTACAGACAGGTCCTGAGCAGAGGACGTGGACAGAGACCAGGGCGGACATCCACGGGTCTTGGCAAGGACGATAGTCTCTGTCCAGAGAGATGAGGCCCTGAGCCAATTAGAGCTGACCTTGGCCAGAGAGCCTGGCAGCCTCCACTCTGTACTACCTGAGCAGATGGGAAGGCTCAGCCCTAGGAGAGCTCCCGGGCAGGGGCCAGAGGGAGGAAGGATGGTAGGAGAGGGAGGAAGAGGAGCCCAGCAGAACGAAGGCCGGCCTAAGCTCCCTGCTGCAGGGCTCTGTGATGCCCTTGGCATCCTCCTCAGGGTTCTCTTCCAGGGCCACCACCTACATCAACAGTGTCACTATTCATCCACATTCCAATGCCCAGCCCCAGCACCTAGAAATGCTGCCCTTGGGCTTCTGTCAGGTCCCCTGACTTCCCCTTCCCCGTCCTCACCTCTCCATTCCCTGCCACCATTACCTAGGTGACAGCAATGGCCTCCAGCTCCAGCCTCAGCGTCTGGTTTGCTCCAGGTCCTCTGCACCAGCACCGGCCACAGCTCTGCACTCGGTCAGCCCCGTGCACTGTGCCCAGCTCCCTCCGTGCACCAGCCTTGTGCTGCCTCCACCCTGCCTGCCACACTGGCGCAGGCCTTCCTGCTCCAGAGCAGTCCTTCCCTCCGCCTGCCCAGCACCCAGCCGGGTCTTGCTCAGATGCCGTCTCCTTTGGGAAGCTGTCCCCCAGGTACCCTCGTGGACAGATGAGGCTTGTGGGGGTCCCCTGCAGATCGACCCCGAGGAGCCCTGCTGCCCTTGCTGGCTCCACCTCTGGGCTGTGGTGCTCAGGAAGTGGCATTCGAATGAGTGCATGACTGGGTGAATCAATGAATCAATGAATGAATGAGAGAATGAGTGGGTTTGTTCTCCAGCTGACCTGGATACCTGCTTCATGGTCTGGGCGTAAGGAGCCCCGAGCAGGGCCTTTCACAGACCAAGAGAAACTTTTCTAAATAGTCCTCTCTAGGGAGAGATAGCTCAGTGGTTTAAGCACCTGGGATAAGCTCTCAAAAATCAAGGCATCATAGCACATTGAAGAAAAACAAATCCAGCCGCTTTGGCAGGAAGCAGAGTGCAGACTCCAGCATGTGCAGGTGGCACCTGGGGATTGGGGGCTGGGGACAGCAGAGTCATGGCAGTCTCTGCCCCCAAGCCCTGAAGGCAGTGCAAGGCAGGGTTTGTCATGGGGCCTCCTGGGCCCGATCCAGGGCCCTGAGCCCTCCTATGCCTGTGGGTCTTCTCTGTCCATGGGCTTTGATTCTGTTCTGAAGAAGCAGCACTCGGGAGGAGGTAAGGAGCCCGCAGCACCCCTTCCGTCAGTCTGGACATTCCCCTCAATACTGGGCCAGGTGGCAGTGCCCACATCTTCACCCCCAGCTACTCCTGCAGCCAGGCACGCCCCGCCCAGCAGGCCCTGCCCAGCAGGCCCCGCCCAGCAGGCCCCGCCCAGCAGGCCCTGCCCAGCAGGCCCCGCCCAGCACTCCCTGCCCCTGGCTCTCCTCCTGCTGGAAGTGTGAATTCACGTGAAGCCTGTCCAATGTTGGGTCTTCTTCCTCTCTCACTGGCCACAAGGGCCAGGCGTGGGCAGAAGAGATAGGCACGGAGGACAAGCCCAAGGGGCCGCTGGGTCTGGTGCAGTGACCAGCAGGTAATAAGGCAGGAAAAAACCAGTTAAGATGGGGCCAGGGCCTGCCGGGCACCCCTAAGATACACAGAACTTGTCACCAGCCAGGGCTTGTCCACCACACCCTGAACCACCCCATCCTGGGCACTGTCTGCTCCTCCCTTGTAGCCTCTGGTGGCCAGTTTCCTTGGACTGAGCCCCAGCCCTGCCGACTACTAGCTGTGCAAGTCCCAGTGCCTCAGTTTCCCCATCTGTGAAATGGAGGTAACAGCAGTGACCTCAAGGGCTGTGGCGAGGGTTAAGAGAGTTGATGGCAAATAGTAGAATAAAAGCAGCAAAGTACAAAACAGGCCACGAGCACTTAACAGCGCCCCCCGGAGAGGAGCGATTGCTTAGTTCCAGGGTGGGCCTCCTCCCCTTGTGGCTTCCCGAGTGAATGTTCACAGAGGAAAGGAAGCGGCGAGGGGGAGAGACGGGTCCGCCAGCAGCTCAGCAAGCAGCAGCCTGCAGTCCCACAACACCCGTGCAGCCCCTGAGCACAGTGCTCACCAGACTCAATGACCCCTGAGTCACTGCAGCCGCTGGGCCTCAGGTCATCTGTGAAATGGGAACCCCTGTGCCCTGGCTGCTGCGTGCTGCCACGACATGCACGCAAGTGCCCGGGCACAGCCGGCCTTCCAAGCGAGGCCACTCTGCCACCCTCGGCCTCCTGGGCATTGCTGTTCTGAAGATGATGGCTGGGAAAGAAGTGCACCCCTACCCGGGGAACTCGCTCTGAGCCCAAGGCAGGACGCTTACCTCCTGCGCCGGGGTTGGCAGGGGATTCGGCCATGCTAACAGCAGTGGCAAGGGGTCCAGTGGCCTGGGAGCGGCAGCCGGTCTCTGCACTGTGGCCTGTTACGAGGCTGGCCCAGCCTACACCTCTAGCACCTCTCAGCCCACAAGGGAAGGTGTTCCACTTTCAGTCCACCACTATCAGCTGTTTACAATCCGGAAAGCCAGCTACCTGTCTCACCCCACTTGCTCTCTCCGGAAAAGAAAATGAAACTTGTGTGCTGTTTTTGAAGAAACAAAAACGAAAGTAGAACTGATGAGCAAGAGGGCCTTAGAGGCCCCAATGTGACGTCAGCAGGGAGAAACTGCATTTGGCTTCCTTTTCCTTCCCAGCATCCTTTGCTGCCCACCGGACCCCCGGCAAGGGCTGAGACCTGTGGACAGGACCAGTTGGTGCCTGCCACCATTCCTGTGTGCATTAAGAAGATGCTGTGCTTTAATGAGCACCTACTGTGTGCTCTCCAGTGGCACACTCCCTCCTCCAACCCATCTGCAGAGCAGTACCATCGTCCTTTCTCAGAGGAGAAACTGAGACTTGTGTCTGTGAAGTCGTTTGTTTGACTTGTAGCATCCAGGAGTCATGGGTGAATCCTCTAGGTTCCCCTGACGTCCTCAGAGACCAGGTAGAATGTGCTTGGTGATCTTACAATCCCTGTCTAGAAAGCTGCCTTCCTGGGCTGCTCCACCAAGGGGCCCCGAGGGTAACTAACACCGGCTTGTGTGGTTTCAAGCCCAGACCCACAGTTCATGCCTGTGCAAGCTATTCAGTCTCTGGCCTCTGCTTCCTCATTTGCAGCTGGGGAGGAAGGAACCCTTTCATGGAGCAGTGCTAAGGACCGAAGGATTGGTCCTGAGGGGCTGTGTGTCTAGGTTGCTGTGACATCATGACAGGAGAGAGGGAACCTTGGGCACTCTTCCGTTACAGGGCCATCCCCTTCACAGGTTCTCAAAGGAGCCACTGGCCCCTGGAGAGGTCGCCCCGCCGCTGTTTTTTCCGCAGTGCACAAGCCTCAGGGCAGGGCAGGCAGGCTCCGGGTTAGCTCCTCTGGGGCAGGAGCCTCTGCCCTTCCTAGGAGGCTGAGGCGCCACGTGGAGGCTGGCCAGCAGGGGGCGCGCGCTCACCGGCCGGGCTCGGCCAGCCCCTCTGGGGCCCAGGGTTTTTGGGGGTGACCTGGACGCCGAGGGAGGGTCACAGCTCTGACACACGCGACACCCGCTGAGTCCCTCATCACCTTGTCTTGGTTGTGTGTACCGTCCCTTAGCTGATTTCTCCACCACTTCATTCTCCCATCCAGAAAGAGCTTGCATCCCATTGCTTCCGAGGCTAAAGCCCGGGGCCTCTCTGAGTTCCCTTCCCACAGGCACCTGTGTCTGAGACCCTCTCCTCTGCACCGGACTCACACCAGCTCCTCCCCCACCTCCAGCCTCACGTCTCTGGCTCCACCCCTGGCTGTGCCCACATGGTTGTAGAGGCCACGGGCTGGTCACAGAGCCAGGTCGTGGTGGCTGGACACCAGGCGGGGTGGGGTGGGGTGGGAGGCTTGGCTTGACCCACAGAGCCAGCCTTGCTTCTAGAAAGATCAGCTGTGTTGATTAGGGGAGGCAGGACCGCCCGTGGCCAGTGCCCATCTGGACAGTGTCTGGGTCCTCTATCACTGTGTCCCCATCCTAAGGTTACTCTAGCTGTCCCCAGGAACCAGCAGCAGAAGCCGCTGTGCCAAGGCTGCCTGGTGCCACAGGAGCTGTCTCAGGAGCAGGGCTGTGTCTAACCCTCTCCTGAAGCAGTTTATCCCCACAACCCTGCTCCTCCCTTGCTGTGGCTGGGTGCCTCCACAAGACTCAGTTTCTTCAGCTATGAAGTAGACAGAATCATTGAGAAAAAAATTTTTCTATTAGTGCTTAGTGAGCCCACAAAATCTCAATAAATCATAAAAGATGTGTTTCTGCCCAGAGACTGTGGGGCCGGCTAACCATAGGCCCTAGACAAAAGCAAATGAAAGAACGAGAGAGAGAGAGGAAAAAAAAAGAAAGAAAGAAAGAAAAAACAAAAACCCCATGTTGAATGTGGGTGGAGCCCAACTTGTTCTGCTTCTCTTGGGCATCTGAGCTGGAGTAGACCCTAATGTACCTTACCGCACTGAGCAGAGGTCTTACTTTTAAAGATGTGGATTATCCTGTATTCTTCTTTTAAATTTAAGAAATTTGACTCTAAGAATTGTCACTAGGCCAAATAGTAGGGGTTTACATGATACAGATGTGTCTTTCCATTTCTGGTTGACGGCGTGTCTGGCAGCTGGATTTGCTGGGCACCCAAGTCCTTTTATCCTGTTGCTCTGCCATTTGTAGCCTCCATCCTCTAGTTTGTCTTAAATTCTAGAATGGCTGCAGGAGCGCCAACCGCTACATCTGCATTCCTTCCAGCAGAAAAGAATGGTAAAGGGCAGAAGGGCAGGCGTCTTCTCACTGTTAAGGAACACATCTCGCAAGTTGCACGTGTTTTCAGCCAGTATCCTGCTGTTCAGAGTTTATTCCCCTGGCTATTACTTGCAAGGGAGGCCGGGAAAATGGTCAGTGTTCCACACCACTAGGTGTCCAGCTAAAACTGGGGTCTCACTGCTTCGAAATTGGGAAATGCAGGTATCAGAGGAGATCTAGTATCCTTCCCCAAGGAAGGAGCACGGGCATCTTGGCCCACTGGTGCAGCCGTTCCCTGGGCCTCTGTAGCTAGCAGGGCCTGCACACTGCCTGGCCGAGGTGAGTGCCAGGGCAGCTTCTGCAGCCTCAAGTGTCTGGTGTCTGCCATAGAAGGCCACAGAGGGAGGGGGGCCAGGGTCTCCACCCTTGGCCTGGGAAGAACCTTGAAAGCCCAAGACTTCAAGATGGTACCGCTGCCCACTGAGCCTGGCCTCTCTTCGCTTTGGAAAGCACTCTCCTTTCATGGCTTGTGTTTTTCTGGAAACTATTAGAACTCTCCGCCCAAAGCAGATGATAATTACATGTTACGGATCTTGAATCTTTCAGTTCTTCTCTCTCTCCCTCTCTCGTTTAAAAAAGAGATATTTTTATTGCACAATGTGTTGGCAAAACCCAAGTCTCCTCTCTACCAGGAGCCTGGATTTTATTTTCAGATTTCTCTTCTGTGACTGCATTAGCAGGAGGAGGTAGAAGGGCGCGGAGTGTGGGCAGTGAGACGTCTCTGGGCGGAGCAAAGGTTGGCCACCGGAAGTGGCTGGAGAGGGTGGTGATGGCCCTCGGTTTCCTGAGCTCTGCCTAGATCCAGGAGCAGAGATCTAGCTGGACTGGCAGTGCAGGATGACAAGCTCATTGCAGGCCAGGAGTGGGCCCTGGGTCTACCCTCTGCTGGTGGCAGGGGCTCCGTTTGTCCCACTGTGTCCTCCGTAGTCAGCTACACCATTGGCCCCCTTGCCACTTCTTAGCTCTGTGCCTTGAGCAAGTCATGCTTTTTCTGAGCCTCAGTTTCTCCTTTTGAAAGAGGGATCGTGGCAGCTGTACCTCAAGGGGCCATTTCTAAGGTCAGAGGAGGGCACGGCCTGTAAGACTCCCCTATAGCATGTAGCAGGTGCTCAGTGAGCAGCACTGTGTGGTCCCCACCTGTCCCTCTCTGTGGTGACAAAGCCACCCTCTTTGCCCCCTGGACACGTGCCATAGCTCCCATGCTTCTCTCTATCAGGCCATGAGCTGGGACCAGAAGGGCTGAAAAAGCCCCTCTTGTGTCCTGGCCCTGCTGTCCGGCCCTAGAGGGACAGGGGGTCTAAGGCCCAGGCCCAAGTCTGCAGCCCTGCAGTAAGGAAGATCTCATCTGCTACACCATGGTGCTTGGAAAGGTGGCCCTGGCTGCTGGGAGGACAGCTGGAAGGAGGTGTGCAGGGGGAGGGAGGCGGCCCCTCGGTGGCTGGGTGTCCAGGCCAGGGTCCTGCCCTCACCCTCTCTCCCTGCCCCAGCTCTTTTTAAAACTCCCTCCCCCCACATCGTAGCAGCTGCATCAAAATAAATTGATGTCCCAACTTTTAGTTTTATAATTGAAAGATCTCTTAGAATGATTTTGCTTCCCAAATTATTTGCCTACAAGAAATTCATTTCATTACAATTGGCCACAATCTCCCTACCGAGCATTATTCTTGGGAATTCTTACAAAATGAGAAGATTTCACCTATAAATTCTCTTCCAATATACTGAAGGGTAATGAAATTTTTATGACAACTGAACAGAACAATTAATGAACTTGACATAATGTCAGGTTTTCTGGGTGTTTAATTAAACATTAATTGATTTTGATTCTGTGGTGGGTTTTGTTCCCCTTCATAATTTGGAGCTTAATTGACTTGGAAAGTTCTGGAAGGATCAGTGGGACTGAGGTTTGGGAGAGCAGAGAGACATATCTGGCCTTACGGGGTGGAGTACAGAGGGAACTGGGGTGCTGGGAGTGTGGGATGGGAGACTGGGAAAGTCTAACGCAGCATGTTCAGATGTGGGGCCGTAGCAGGCGGACCGGTCATGAGGGCTCTGGTGCTATCGGTGGGCCTGATGGCTTCATAACTGAATGGATTGTGGAGAGGTGGTGGCAGCCCCGGGAGATGGGGCTTGCATGGAGGCGGTAGGGTCACCGGGAGCCTGCCTTGTCCTGGGCCTCTTTCGCCCCCTCCCTCTCTCTGCTGCTGGCGGCCCCGAGGTGAGCGCCCTTCCCCTGGTTGTCCCCGGTGCTCTGACGTTCTGCGCACCTCAGACGCACAGCAGTGGAGCCACCCCCATGGACTGACCCCCGCAGGACTGTGAGCCCAAGTGGACCTTTTCTCCTCTGTCTGTCTCAGGCATTTGTGTTACAGTGACTGCAGGCCAACACACCTACTTAGAAATTCAACCCCAAGTTGTTCCCTCAAAGACTTGGTAAATGGCAGCAACTCATATTTCCTTAGCAGTGTCTCTGCGTCTGATTTCTGTTCCTTTCGCTGTTTCCTTGAGTTCCCGAAGCAGTCCTGCGTGGTAGGGAGGGAAACCCCAACCTGCACGTTGGAGATGAGAACACAGACACAGAGAGATCACTGAGCAAATGGGTCAAGATTGCAGGGGTGGCAAGCGACGTCCACAAGCCTCAAAGCCACCAGGCTCCCGAGCCACGCGTTTAGTGGTGGTTGAGCAGCTGTATGCCAGGATGGTGTCATGGCAGTTCTGCGTGGAGAAGCAGCCGGGATCTCACTCCTGAGGGTCGAGTTCTCAGACATACATAAAGCCCACTGGGTAGCAGGAGGGAGGCCACGCACTGGGCTTCTCACTGTATGCAGGTTACACAAGGGGATTGAGAATATGCTGAGAATCACGGTTTAACTTGAAAATATTCCCCCCAAAGCACACGTGTTGTGAGGATGGGCTTTGGAAGGTTTTATGGCCACACCTAGATGTCCCCCAAAGCCTCGGGCGGTCATAGGCGGGGCTTGCTCAGCAGTGGCTGGATCTAGAGGTGCGATTGATTCCTGGTACAATGCTAGGATTAAGGGTGGTGGGATTAGGGGTGAGTGGTTACTAAATGCACAGATGGGTTTGGCAAACCCTAATCCCAGTGTCCTGGATATAGTACAGTACAAGGGACAGAAAGAGGCTCGTCTTGTGCTTTGCTTGCTTGCTTTTGCTGTCTTCAGCCTGCCATGAGCTGCTTCTCTTCCATCACGTCCCTCTCCCTGCCTTGGAGCCATCCAACTATGCACTGAAGACTCTACAAACTGGGAGCCAAATAAACGTTTCCTCCTTTGGGCATTGGGCATTTTGTCTCAGCAGTGAGAAGAGTAAGGGAGACAGAAGGTGACTGGGTTACTTCACAGGGGAGGGCATCATCTGGTGGCATTGCTGGAAGGCGGTGGAAGCTCCCAGGGAAGGGGAAGTGTAGATGGGGGAGTGGCTCTGGGGACTGTGTCTAACCTCCGGTCCCTCCTTCCTAGGCTCTGTCCCTTGCTCTCTGCTTCCTGGTTGGCGCGTGGTGAGCAGTGCTGTCCTATTGCACCCTTGCACTGGGTGCTGCTGCTTTACCCCTGGCCTACAGCCGTGGATCTGGGGCTATGGAGCGAAGCCTCACACACCGAACACCAAAGGAACCTGCGAGTACCTGGTCCTGGTGACAAGAACTGCTAATCAAATACAGATATCATTAAACTTAAGAAATAAGGCGTGGTCCTAAGAAATGCGGGCACAGGCAGAGGCAAAGCTAGGAGGGCAGAGACCTGCACAGTGCGCTCTCTGTGGTCACCTCTGCAAGTGTCAGCTCTGTCCCCCATAGAGCCACTCAGGCGAGGGAGCTGAGGCGCTTGACCTCCCGCTCCACCTGTCTCCAAGTGAGCCTGCTCCTGGGGAGCTGCAGGGCCCAGCACTGCCAGCCTGCCGTGTGGTGGGGGAGAAGGTCTGGGGGCCAGAGGGAGCTTCACTTCCCGGAAAGTTGGATTGAAACAAAGGGCTAAGGGGACAGGGTGGGCACCAAAGGCACTCGAGACAGCACTGCACATGAGATCTCTCTCCCAGACTGGGACAGAAGCAGGGGACCAGCTGGGGCTGGGCAAGGTGGGGGTGCAGGGGTTGGGGGGGTAGTTGGATATCAACCTACTGGGCCTCTGCCCTTGTCCTGGGCTGACTTCTTCAATGTGTTCATCCCTGAATTTTAAAAATTTGTTTTAAAACTCAGGCAAGTTAGAAGCCTTTACACACAAATTTAATCATTTTGAGTTGAGCATCATAATATTAGACCCTACCCTAGACTTGTCAATAAGCCCTGGGGTGAAGGCGCGGGTTCACCAGAGAGAGACAGGTGGTAAAGGAAGAAGAAGCCACAGGGGAGGTGTGGGCCAAGTGTGCCAGAATGTGCGTGGACACACACACACACACACACACACACACATACACACACACACACATACACGGCATGCCAGCATGGACGTCTGTTTATTTTTAAAATTTATTTGCACAGTTAAACCCTTCATTTGTTCCAAATTGTTTAATCGTGAAGCTTTTATAACATTTTGTTTTATTTTTAGACAAAGTTCTTTTACTTGGAGAATGACTGTACAAAGTGTTAAGGAGCGCGCGATGCCTATCTGGCACGGGCCGCCGCGCCTTCGTCTCACTCGCCGGCTCGCACGCCTCCCGCACACGGGACGTTCCGTCTAGGCCCACGGCTAAGACAGGAAGCCAGCACACATGCTGAAAGGATTTCAACAAATATCAGCTGAAAACCAACACAGAATCGTTGAAAGCGGAGGGGCTGGTTCAGGCAGTCAGCTCCCTGTCTAATGGGCCAGCAGGGTGCTGTGGTTCTACGGATCTTTTCTCTTTCATAGTTGATCCATTTATTTGTCCAGCATGGACGTGACTTCAGAACCCATCCCCTCACCCTGTTAAAGTCGTGCCCACTCTCCTCTGGGAACCACCTCGCCCTTCCCAGCCCACCTGGAGAGGAGGCACTGACTCTGTGTCCAAGGGCAGGGCAGGACACGTGACCCACGCGTGGCTGATCAGAGCAGTCTATTCAGTGGCTACTGTAGCTGCTTTGGAAATGAGCACATGACCCGAGCCAGGCCAATGAGATTGGATTTGCTTGGAAGGGTTGGTTACTTTCTTCTGATTGGTCTTAGAGGTCTAAGAAGATGAACCTGGATAGAAGATGGTGCCAGCAGGGGAGATGGAAGAGGAGGAAATCATAGCTATTGAGCAGCACTTGGATGGTAAAGATGGTTCTTGTCTGACAACATGGTGTTCGTATCTGGACCTGGTGGCATATGGTCTAGCTGACACCCCCCCTCCCGGGAACCCGCAATTCCCCTTTCCAAATCAAATCAACTGGAGCTGGGTTTGGGTCACCTATTATACAAAGAATTCATTGTAAGAAATCACAGGTCATCCATAACTATCCACAAACTTTTGTTCTATCAGAAAGAAACCCCAAATGTTGGATTAGCTGGCCTAAGATCACCCGGGAACACCTAGGGGTACAAAGCATTTTTGAGAGACTGTAGTTCTTCCAGAGATTCCTTCTGTCACATGTGAAGCACGTGGCCTCTGCTGGGCCACCCTCAACGCTGGACCACTCACTAGGTATTACGCTACACGTTACTTAACACACAAAATATGTGTGCTAAGATGTCCCCATGAGCTTTCCCTCACGGGATAGTGTGAGAAGGAAGGTGAAGGAAAAACAAATAATCTAGATATCCAACTCAAGGGGAATCAGATACAGCAGTTAGGAAATCTACTCATTGGGGTGCTCTGAAGCAGCAAAGCCCAGTACGTAGGAGTTTGTATTTATTGATATGGAAAGGTGTTCACGGCACACTGAAGAAAAATCTTTATGTTGCTGCAGGATGATTCCATTTGAAAATATATGGGATTGTGTATGCCCAAAATAATGCCTAGAGAGCGGAGACTGGCAGTGATACCCAGGCGGTTTGTGCTTTGTATCTTCTAAGTTCTCCCTTTACTCAACATAGATTGCTTGTGTGCCTTAGAGCAAGCAGGCATGACAGAGAGGCAGAGGCTGGGCGGTTCACGCCACAGAAACCTACTTGCTTAGAGTTTTAGAGGCTGCAAGTTGGCGAGCAGGGTGCCAGCGCGATGGCCCTGTGGAGGTCTCTACCTGGTGAGCACACGGGCATCTCTGGGCATCTCTGTGCTCAACCGTAGGGAGAGAAAGACAGGGAAAGTGCAAATTCTTCGGCCTTTCTTAGCAGGACACTAGCCCCACTGTGAGGGCCCCAGCGGTCTGCTGACATCCAAAACTGGCCACCACCAGGGGTCTCACTGTTACCCTGGGGCTGGGGCTTCAACATAGGGATTTGCTGGAGGTGGAGGAGGATACAGTGCAGCCCATAGCACTGTGTACTAAACATAGTCCCCACCCTGTCATCAGTATTGCCTGGGCCTTACAAGGTAGTGGGCAGTGTCTGCAGGGCCACCACCCCATGAGCACCACTCACTGAATTTCAGTTAAAAAAAAAAATCACAAGCAGAGCGCAGATGATTTAATTATGTCGCAGGGCTGAGGATGCCTGTCATTAGTCCCGGTAAGTCGGAAGAGGACATGGAGAGGAGGAGGTGGGAAGGCGGAGAGCGGGAGGCCGAGAAGGAGGCAAGCCTCTGGCCGCGGGGGGCTCAGCTCCTCAGCTGGCCCTGGGAGTGCAGACAGGCTGTCTCCCAGATGCAGGCAAGAAGCAGAGGCTGAGATGGCACTCCTTTCTGTCATAGCAACAATCACGAAAGCCGCCACCAACAGGAGCATTTGTGTATGGGCAGTGGGGGACAGGTGGCTTGAGTGCTGCTAATGGGCGGCGCCTTGTCTGTCTGCACAGGAAGTCCGTGGCTCGTGTCTGCAGCCAGGGGAGCACAGAGCAGAGGAAAGTGAGCAGCAACTCTAGAGGAGGAGGTGAGGCACGGCAGTCGCCTCTGAGTTTAGGGAGGAGGGAGCAGGTGTGGGGTTGCTTTCGGCCAGCAGCTTCACTTTCATAGACATGCACAGCCTGCTACACTTAAGTCCTCCAGCTGTGCCCCAGAACAGTTGACAAGTGATGGTATCTAGAGAGTCTCACCGACCTGGCCTGTGCTGCTCAGAAGAAGCCAGGCTCAGACTTCCTGCAGAGGGCACCAGGTGTATGGCCTGGAGACACCAGAGTGGAGTTGAGATGTCAGGGTCAGGCGGCCCTGGGTTCCCACCCAGCTTCTGTGTCTCACCTGCTCTGAGCCTAAACTTCCTCCTCTGGACAATGGAGGCAGTGGCCATCTCTGCCTCAAAGGACTGAGGGTTCCTTGCTATGCTGTGGAAGGTGCCCAGGCCCCAGGATGAGGCTGAGGGCTGGATAGGTACACAGACTCGGAAGTCCCTGTAGTTTAGTCAGCCTCGTGTTACTAAGGTGAAATCCCAAACAAGATGAACTCAGAGAAGGCTCATTGGGTGCACAGCCCCAGGTCACAGCCCGATGCTGGGCACACCTTTGGGTCTCAGCTGGGGTGTGCTTGATGGCAGTGGTGGGGATGTCATGAGTCAGGAGGGAGCTGGAGCCCCCAGCCTCTTTTTGGGTGCCCACATGGCCTTGGGGTCTCCCATTGAGCCCCGCCTCCTAAGGGCCCCCCAGCCACTCCCCAGAACCCCTCCTTGGGACTATGCCTTGAAAACCTAAGGGGTCCAGTGAAGACCAAACTGCTGCACCTCTCGTCTGGGGGTCAGGCAGCAGCTGTGCCACACAGAGGCTGCGTGCTGAGGACCCTTACCTGCAAACTGCAGGGACTTCACGAGCCTGGGAGGGTGCTAGAAAACGCTCATTCAGAGGGAAGAAGGCCCCCAAAGCCAAAGCGGCCCCATGGAGCCCACCCTGGGCCACCACCACCACAGGAGGACTCTGCAGCCGCCTTGGGGACACGTGGATCGCATCTGCCTTCCCTCGCTCGAGCCTGAGCTTTCTGGCCAGAATGTGCTGCTGGGACCCTGGACGTCCAGAGGCCTGGCTGCCCAGGAAAGGGTGACCCTGAAGGCAGGGAAGTGGCTCCAGGCTTGGCCAACCTGGACCAGCCACACCCAGCATGCCGAGCTCACCCAGAGCTGCCAGCAAGGCTGGCCAAGATCCGGCAAAGCCGGCCAGAGCCACACATCTATCTGCCTGCTGGCTCTTGGAAGCCACCAGGCTTTGTATCTGGCTTTGGCTGATCTTCTGTACAGAGTGTAGGTTGATTTTGCCGACTCCCTCGCCAGACCCCAGGGCCGTCAAAGCCCCAGTTTTGCCGATTGTGCCCTCTCCCCTCACCCCACTTGTCTATATTTATTCAGAATATATAAGTGAGCAGCGCAACTTAATAACAAGAAAGAATCCATGTAAAAGACAGGAAAAACATCGAGTAGACATTTCTCCAAAGATGTAGAAAAGGTCAATGAGTGCATGGAAAGATCCAGAGCTTGCTCGCTAGCGCAGATCAAAACCTCAGTGAGACTCTACTTCACACCTACTAGGATGGCTGAATGGGAAGGGAAAGGGAGGCAGCGAGCATCAGGAGGATGTGGAGACACTGAGCCCTTACACTGAGGGAGAGTTTAGCTGTTCCTCAGAGTTAAGCATAAAACTACTGTGATCCGATGCCACTCCTAGGTCTATATTTGAGAGAAATGAAAGCATACATTCACACTAAAACTTGTATATAAATGTTCCTAGCAGCACCATTCACAGTAACCCATGGGGGATTAACTAATGGTTAACTTGCTCAGTGGACTAAGAGCCTGCTTTGACAAGTGCAGGGACCAGGGTTCCATCTCCAGTCTCCTATGCCACGCTAGTCCCAACCCCCCTCTGTGCTGAGACAGCGATTGAGACTGGGTGTGGTGGTGCACACCTGCAATCCCAGTGCTGAGGAGGGTGAAAACAGGAGGATCACCATGAGTCTGAGCTGCATAGTGAGACCCTGTATCAAATACATAGAAAAATGAAAAAGTAAAAAAAAAAAAACTTGGAATGCCCAGCTGAACAGAGTCAGTTTGGTGCTAGGTATAGAAGGCTCACCTGAGGGTTGTTGTCAACAACATCAAAGGGGAACTGGAAGGGAAGATGGTGCTGTTGATTCTCTTGGAGAAGTTTGTTGTGCTGGTTTTCTTGACATGAATTCATCTTTTCTCATCCGAGGAGCTCAGGTTCTCACTGTCATGGAGGATGGCTGTGGTTCTCTTTTGAGGAGCTCTGGCCCTTGCCTTGAGTGTCTCTTCCTGGCTCCAGTGGAGATCCCCCAGTCTGCTGGCACAGATCCTTCAACCCACTGGCCCAGACTTACTAGCTTCCACCACTGACTTTTAAGCCTTCCCAGTGCAGATCCTTGATATAGACTTGCATAAGACATTATGATGGGTTCGAAGCCTCCAGCTGGGACACATGGGGGACATTGTCATGGGCTCTGGGTCTCCAGCCGGACTTATAGATGACACTGCCATGGGATCCAGGCCTCAAACCTAGACTCCTTGGATTTCTAATGTGTGGACAAATCTCCTATACTCCTTTGCATTTGACTCTTCGGGTGAACATTATAAAATAATCCTATAAAATATGTGTCCTATATTAAATCTATTCCCTTGCAAAACCTGACTACCAAAGCCAAAAAATAGAAACCACACAAAGTCTATCAGCTGGTGAATTGATTGATAAAATGTGATCCTTCATACAATTATTTATTGTGGATTATTATTCAACCAACAAAATGAGCTTTTTCATGCGACAACATAGATAAGCCTGGGAAACAGTTACTAAGTGAAAGGAGCCGAATGCAAAAGGCCACATCTTGTTTGACTCCACTTGTCCGAAACATCCATCACAGACAAGTAAAGGAAGCAGAGTAGAGGTTGCAAAGGCTTGTGGGGGAGCACCTCATGGGCTGACAGGCATAGGACTGCACTTTGCAGAGATGAAAAGCATTATAGAAAGAGTGCAGAGGACAGCGTGACTTTAAATGTGCACAAACCCTTTAATTGTAGAGTCTAAAAGGTGGATTTTATCTTGTTTTTAATTTTTAAAAAAGAACAGAGGTACTTCTGTTTTCAGCTCTGATGCACAAGTTTTAGTCATCGCTTGTGCCCTTAAGTCAAGAAACAGCTGAACAAACCAAGAATCAACAACTTTGCTTTGCCCCATCAGAGAGCTGAAAGCCACTGCAAGAGCCCGGCGCCTGCAGCCTGGAGAGAGTGCTCACCGGAAGTCAGTGAGCAGACAACTTGGCCCTCCTGGCTTGAGGAACTGTTGGGGCACAACGCTGTCTTGTTGATGCCACTTGGCCTGTGGTGCTCGTTATGGAAGCAGAACAGACTCTGACACTAAGATACATGAAGTGGTACAGCACCTTTAGAAATCTGACTTAGAGTAGTCACAAATTGTGACCTCTACAGCAGCCACTAGTATTTTGCCGAAATGAAATATTACTGACATATTAAGGGAGGAGGGAAAATGCAATCATATACAATTATCAATGAAAACTAGCAAAGTCAAAAAAGATTTGAAAAGGAAATAAAGTGTAACAAAGACAAAGAGTTATAAATATGCTAGATATTATTTCTGCTATCTGAGTATTTAAACACAAATGATCTAATTATACCAATTAAAAGACAGAGTGGGACAAGATAAACTTTTAAAATACCCTATTTTATTTTATATTTCCTATAGAGACTCATTATAAATATAACATTCAAATAGTCTCAGAGTAAATGATTGGACAGAAACCTAACACATAAATCAATTAAAGCTGGGGCAAATATATTAAGTTTAGGAAAGTGGACTATCAAACAAGGAGGGCTAACAGGGATGCAGGTAGAGCTCATGTGATGAGAGGGGCAACTTTCTAGATATACGTACCTGATGCAGGGTATCAAAATATGCAGGGCAAAACTGCTGAAAGGAGAACAAAGTAAGGAGAACAAAGTAAGAAAATCTTATAGTTGAGTCTTCAACATCTCTCTTTAGTAGTTGATAGGTCAAGAAGCTAGCAAACCAGGAAGGACAGAGTTGGGGACTTTTGATCGCCTTGTATTGGACAATTTGTAGAATATTCCATCCAATAATAGTGTACATACTCTAAGAAGCACGTGGAACATTTGCCAGGATGGACTCTACCCTGGTTCGTTCAACACATCTTAGTACATTTAAGATAATAGAAATCAAACACAGTATGCTTCAGATCACAGTGAAATTAAAGTAGAGGGCCAGCCAAAGAGCTCAGCAGATTGAAGCACCTGCAAGCAGGCGCAGGGGCTGGGGGTTCAATCCCCGGGCCTGCCATGCCAGCCCTGCCCCTGAGGCATGCTGAGACTGCAATTTAGACTGGCTGTGGTGGTACGCACCTGTAATCCCAGCTCTTGGGAGGCTGTAAACAGGTGAGTCTGATCTAGTAGTGAGACCCCGAACACCCTGTAGACCCTTCCCTAAAATACAAAAAAGGAAAGAAAGAAAGAAAGAAAGAAATTAAACTAGAAATCACTCACAGAAGAACTCTTGGATATTGTCCACATGTTTGAGTGTTAAACAATCTACTTTTAAGTAACCAGTGCATAAAGGAAGATATGCCTTTGAGATGAATGGATAGGCAGGAATAGACAGAGGCCTGTAACACATACACAAATTTATGGGATGCAGCTAAGGCAATGTTTACAGAGAAATTTATTTACCTATTTATTTATTTAGTTATTTATTTGGTGGAACCAGGGATTGAACTCAGGCCCTTGTGCTTGCCAGGGAAGCACTTAT